>PVIR01002492.1:0-102077 GCA_004026965.1 Petromus typicus | reverse complement strand
AGAGTAGTACTCCATTCTGTAGAAGAACCACAGCTTTTTTATCCAGTCTCCAGTTGATGGACACTTGGGTTGTTTCCAAGATGTAGCAATCACAAACTGGGCTGCTATAAACATGGGTGCACATATGTCACTGTGATATGAGTCTTTTAATTCTTGTGTGTATATACCTAGCAGGGCAATGACCGGGTCAAATGGGACCGTCAATCCTAGCTTTTTGAGGATTCTCCAAACTGATCTCCACAGGGGTTGGACGAGTCTACAGTCCCACCAACAGTGGAGAAGGGTTCCTTCTTCTCCGCAGCCTCGCCAACATTTGCCGTTGGCTGATTCTGAAATGGCTGTTTCACCACTTTCACTTTTGAATTTAATCATGAAGTATTTTCTTCAGTGTCATTTAGAATTTTTCTCATGTAGTTTAGTAAGAGATTCAGTGTGGCCTACTACACTGTGAAGTCCTAACTGAGGAATAAAGATAACAGCCAGATGATCATGCTATGGAAAACTGTATTTTCAGCCCAGCAACTGTGGAGCCATAGTTAGCATAATGTACATCTTTCTATCTACCCTGGAGGCAACAAAGGCCATAATAAGATAAGATAAGAGCTTCGGCAACTCTTTGGGGCTAGCAATCTTATTCCAGCTCTTGTCATCTAATCAGTAGGAAATAAATCAGTATCTCTTTTTAAAATTGATTTTATTGGTACATTTTATGCATCCATTATGATCACATTTAACGTTGAGAATTTGTACCTGTACAAGATACATCTTCATTCTCACTTTTTCCATTCCCCTGCCCTTCCTACAATCCCCCCCCATGCTCCTGTACACATAAGCTTTGTTTCCATTACTTTGTTTCCATTTAACTCTTTGATTCATTTTAATTTTAGTTTAGTGCATAGTGAGAGACGTGGGTCTAGCTTTTGTCTTTGGCATGAAGAAACCAGTTTTCCCAGTAGCACTTACTGAAGAGAATATCTTTCTTCCAGTGAATATGTTTGGCCCATTTGTCAAAGATGAGGTGGGCAAATGTGTTTGAGCTTCTCTTTGTATTTTCTAATCTTTTTCCACTGATTTTTAGGTCTGCTTTTTTGTCAGTATCATGATGGGTTTTTTTTTTTTTTAAATCATAATAGATCAGCAATACAGTTTTGTCAGGAGATTGTAATGCCTAGCCTTTATTGCCCCAATTTTTTGGTTGTTGTTTTGGACTCTTCTCTTTCCAAATGTATTTTAGGAATGTTTTCTTTAGTTCTGTGAATTGTGCCATTGGTATTTTGATTGTGATTGCATTAAAACTGTATAACAATTTTGGGAATATGGACATTTTTACTATGTTCATTCTTCCTATCCAAGAGCAAGGGATATCTTTCTATTTTATTATATCCTCTTAGTTCTCCTTTTCTAGAGTACTTTAGATTTCAGTGTAAAAATTTTTACTTCCTTTGTTAGATTGATTCCTATGTATTTTAATTTTTTGATGCTCTTTGAGGCATGGTTTCTCCCCTGTCACAGATAGAAAGATAGATTATACCAAAAATCAACAAAGAAATAGCAGAAATAAAAAAAAACCCCTGTGAACAAATGGACTGACTAGATGTCTACAGAGTATTCTACCCTAAAACATCAGAATATATATTCTTCTTAGTTATAGATAAGTCATTTTCCAAACAGGCCACATACTAGCTCATAGAACATGGTTTTATCAATGCAAGTGAACAGAAATCATTCCATATATTTTATCAGACCATAGTGGAATGAAGTTAGAAATCAATGGCAAAAGAAACCACAGCAACTACATAAATACATGGAAATTATATAACACCCTCCTGAACACTAATAGGTCACAGATGAAATAAAAGAAGAACTTAATTTCTATAATTAAATGACAGTACTGATAAAGCATACCAGAAAACTTACAGGACACAGTGAATACAGTCCCGTGAGGGAATTCTATAGCAGTGAACTCTCACATCAGGAAAACGAAGGAACTCAAATTAAAAACAAAACAAAACAAAACAAACTAATATGAAACCTCAAACTTCTGGAAAAAGAAGAACAAATCAAGTCATAGATCATGTGAGGGAGGAAAGTACACAGATTAGAACAAAGTTAATGCAATTGAGACTAAGGAAACAATGCAAAGAATCAATGAATCAAGGAATTGATTATTTAAATAATTTATTTATTTATCTTGCTTTGTAGTTAAAGCTGGCCCTGAGCTCAGCCTCAAACTCACATCACAGCAATCCTCCTACCTCTGCCACCCAAGGGCTGGGATCACAGGCATGAGCCACCACGCCCGGCGCTGTGGTATGTGGTACTGGTTGCTGCTGGGTGTGAATCTCCACACCCAGTGTTGTATGTGGTTACTGGGGTATTGAACCCGGGTCCTTGCGCTTTTAAAACAGGTGCCAGAATCACTGAGCCAAATCCTCAGCCCGAGTTGATCATTTTAAAGATTAGATAAATTTGATATACCCTTAGCCAACCTTATCAAAAAAAGGAAACATAAGAGTCAAATTCATGCATTTAGGAATGAAAAGGATGAAATCACAACAGATCCTGTAGAAATCCAGAAGATCATCAGTACCTGAGTTGAGAACCTTTATTCGAATAACATGAAAAACAGAGGAAATGAGAAAATTCGTAGATATGTGTGAATTACCAAAGATGAATCAAGAAGATATAAAAATGTTAAACAATGCCAGTCAATGAAATCAAAGATGTGATTAAAAATTTACCAACAAAGAAAACTCTAGATCTTAATGAATTCACTGCTAGATTCTATAAGAAATTTGGAGATCTAATTCTGCTACTCCTTCTTAATGAAACTGAAAGGGAAGCAATACTATTAAAGTAAATCTTGGAAGAATTACCGTGGTACCAATATCAGAAAAGGATTCAACCAAAAAAGAGATGCATAGACTACTCTCCCTCATGAACCTAGATTCAAAAATCCTCAATAAGAATCTAACAAACAGAATGCAGCAAACCATTAAGAAGATATAAACCACAATCAAGTAGGATTCATCGTAAAGCTATAGGGGTGCTTTAACACATATACATTAGTGAATGTGATACACCATTTCAACAGAGCTAAGGACAAAAATAACATGAGTATCTCAATAGAGAAAAATCATTTGACAATGCCTAATACCAATTTGTGATTTAAAAGAAAACCCTATAGAAAATGGAAAGAAATGTTTTTTTTTTCTCAATCTGATAAATACCACTTGTGACAAACCAACAGCCAACATCATATAAAATGGTCAAAAATTGGAAACTTTTACTCTAAAAATCAAGAGAAAGACAAGGATATCCACTATCACCACTCTTATTCAGTATAACTATATTGAAACATCAGTCAGAGCAATTAGCCAAGATAAAGAAATAAAAGGAGTAAAGAAAGTGAGAATTTAAACTATCAGTAATTATACATTACATGATACTTTACATAGAAGATCCCCAAGACTCTGTCAAAATACTTCTGGATTTAATAACTAAATTCAGTAGAATAGCTGGTTACAAAGTCAACACTCATCCTGTAACTTTTTAATTGGATTAGCTATTTCCAAAAATCTTGATAACTAGTTTCTATGTGGGAGGCCAAAAGAGTCAGAGAAAATAGGAAAAATAAAATTGACCTGAACTCAAAAAAATTAAGCAAAGCAGTATTAAGTATCTTAATTAGTTTAAACAAATGAATAAAAAAACACCAACACAATTCAATCGGAGTGCACTCTTACATATATTGGCTGTGGGCTGGGGATTTAGCTCAGTGGTTCCAGCACCTGTCTTGCAAGTGCAAGGACCCAGGTTCAGTCCTCTGTAACCACATACAATACTGGGTGTGGAGACTCATACCCAGCAGCAATCAGTACCACATACCACAGTGCTGGGCGTGGTGGCTCATGCCTGTTATCCTAGGACTCGGGAGGCAGAGACAGGAGGATTGCTGTGATGTGAGTTGGAGGCTGAGCTCAGGGCCAGCCTGAACCACAAAGCGAGATCTTGTCTCAAAAAACCTAAAAAAAGAGAGAGAGAGAGAGAGAGAGAGAGAGAGAGAGAGAGAAATATTAGTTGAATTGAGCTATAGATATGATACTCTGCTCTAGTTTTATTGTAAATTGACTAGTCAGGATATTTGGGGTTGATCAATTAGGGTAGATATTGCTTACAATAAAGTAATAACAGCAAGAGGTGTGAATATAAGGGCTGTTTAAAGAAGGACTGGGTTGATTGTCATAATCTTTAATAGGCCTTATAAGCTGTGTGGAGGATTTAATAGTCACATTTGATAGCCAGCACTATTCATGTCCAGTTTGGGTCTGGAAAGAGCCTAGGTGATGATTTTGGAGCTAAGTATATATTTTAAAGAATGAGAAGTCAAAGGTTAGTCAAGGGTTCATTCTGCCTTATGGATGTACAACAGTACTTTACCCTTTTGTCCTCTAAGACATCTCTTAAACCTGACCCTATCTAATAGCAGTGATAGCAGACTGGGTGTGCTCTAAGAAGTGCCCCTTTTTCTTGATCCTGTGACCCTTTTGGCTCATACTTTGCTAAAGGCTCTTTATGAGCTACTCTGAGTACCTTTCCTGTTAGTTAACCCTATAGACTTATAACCAGAGTCAGCAGGGTGAGAGAAGAGCTTTGAAACTTTATCTTTTTACTGCAATTTACCTTTGAAGAAAAAAATCAATTAAAAAAATCATATTAAATTAGTCTCACGTTCATAAAATATATATTTTGACAAATACACGTTGAGTTACCCACTTTATGATTTCCCTTATGTACTGGAAAGAGTAAAGGCAAGCAGAAAAGATGACACCTAAACTCACACAATGAATATACTTCAACTCAAGGATCAGGCCACCGGTGGCCCTGTCCCTACTGGAGTCTGACTGTAGAATGATTAGCTGCCACTGGAATCTGTCAGCAAATGGCGTTATCTTTTCCCAGAGTCAGAACTGCACAGAACGACAGCTCTTCACTGTTTCTTTGTCACGGCCATAACATATCCTTGTTACTGAAATATGGCTAATTCAACAGATCAGGAAAGCAAAAAGTTGTATACAACAACTGAGTTTCACTCATGTTATTGGCATTTTTCTTTCTTATCCCCTCTTCACTGATTTTTTTTGCTTTGCCTGATGGCTTCATTCTATGCATCCTCATGGAGTTATACTCCTTATCATCTTTTTATAGGATAATTTTAGAGTGTTTTAAGAATGCTTTTTTCATGCTGTTCCTCAGGTGTTCTTTGTCATGAAATTATTTTACTTCTGCATTGATGTTTGAAAAACTTATTAGGGTACATCAATCTTGGTTGGAAGTTATTTTCTTTTAAGACTTGAGATACTTCTTCTTGACCTGGGGTTTGTGTTGATAAATCTGCAGTGATTCTGCTCGGCTTGCCTTTGTATGTGATTTGATTTTTTCCCTCTGACTCCTTTCGTATTTTGCTTTTCTGCTGAGGTTCTGGAATCTTGACTATTATATGTCTAGGTGGAAATTATTTTTATCATGGCTAGTTGGAATCCTATAATATGCCTCACTTAGCTGGCAAATTCTTTTCCTCAGCTTGGGAAGTTTTCTGCCATTACATCTGTGAACAGTTTTATAATATAGATATAAATATAAAATTTGCACTATCCCTTGCTGTTTCATTGACTCCAGTGCAGGTGCTGGATTGATCTCTTATTACTTTTTTTTTGCAGCACCAAGAATTGAATTCAGGACCTTTCACTTACAAGGCAGACATGGTGCCACTCAACTTAATCCCTGGCATTCCATTGCTATTGTTAAGAAGTCCCTCTTTTCATGCTCACTAACTCCCATCCTTTCTTCTATGTCCAATATTCTGTTCTCATATTGGCTCATTCTTCTACATATACTTTTAATGGAGTTTTTAACTTCCAGGGTCTCTGTATGAATGGCTTCCATTTCTTTCCTGTGTTGGGTATGCATGACCTCCATCATGGCACCAATTATCTCTACTTTTTAAATGTTTATATTCTAGGATCTCTGACCGTGTCTTCCATTATTTAGCCTTTGATTTTTTTCTCTATACCTTCATTCATTTCTGTTGTTACTTCCCATGTTATAATTTCAGGATGTCCAGGTGGTTTATTGTCAAATTTTTCCAGCTTATTGCCCGAAGAACTTGTGTTTGATGAGCTGGAAGTCTGGGTTTGCGTCTTGCTTAAATGTTTTCTCCTTCTTATGTTTTTGTTGACTTTTGTTTAATTTCTGTGGTGATACTTCTATATTGCTTGCTGTATCTTTATTTTTAGTATTTATAACCCTTAAGTAATGCTTATTTCTAAGAAATTTCTCCCAGGTATAGCTGGTCTTTAGGTTTTGAGTCTGTAATGAGCTCTAGGCAATCTTGGTTTTGGTGTAATAAGGACTACTGATTAGAACAAGCACACCACCTTGGCACATGTAATACAATCGGTACAAATCATAAAATCAAACATAGATCAGAAAATGACAATTTTGAGAAGCTAATAATCTATCATCTTTAACCAGATGAAGTAGAATAAAATCAAGGATCAGCCAGAAATATGTGTACAGTAAATAGGCCCTTCAATAATGTGGATTTTCCCTGTGGGAGGAAGACTTAGGAAGAGTGGGTAGGACAGAGAGATAGAAGAAGGAAATGGACCTAGATGACACGGGATGGCCACACAAACTTTGGAAAACTGGTAAAGACAGAGAAGACAAAAATAAGGAAAAGAAACAACAAAAAAAGAGCAACCTAATAGCAGTGGGAATACTGGAAACTGTATTCTCTTTCCTATAAAAATTAGAACAAAATGAGAAATGAAAAAAAAATTGGACCAAAACAGGAAGAAGAAAGGAAGAAAATGAAGAAGAAAAGAGAAGAAAAGGAAAAAAAAAGAACAAAACAACACAACAATAAAATAGAAACCATGGCAACCAGAAAGAGAACTACGAAAATCCAAACAAACCCAAAAGGGCCCTGGGGACGCTCAGCTGGAAAGGAGCTGCCATAGCTGTGGACGATTGGGGAATTCTGAGGGCCCACAGGCCCCCATGGAGAAACGGGCTAGTGCAGCGAAGCTGCGGTCACTCTAGCAGGCAGCAGCAGCAGCTGTTTTCAACTTACACAAATTGGATCTGGACAGACGATTGGCGCCAGTTAAGTAAGGAAGCTCGGTCTACTGCCTCAAGGGACTAAGGATCTGCCAGCCAGTGGCCAGGGACTGCATCCAAAAGGGATTCAGTTCAGAGTCTGCCTTGACAAAAACAGCAGCCACAGGATCACCACACAACCTTCCTGGACTCCAGCTCCCTGCGTACTGGAAAAGCGTCCCCTGGGAAAGGGAAGAACACTTGTGGACTACAATGATTAGTGAGTGTGGGGTAAGCGCCACCTACAGGACAATGGACTCATTTCAAGGGAAAGGCACCAATACTTTCACCACAGCAGAAATTCATCTCAGGAGTCCACACTGATCCCCTGGGGAATATGGCTATTTCTCTGTGACTAATTAACTCTGATCTGCGTGTTACTGCCCATATTGTCTAGGGACAATAACTCTACTCCCTGAAGGGCTTTTTGATATTGTTTTTGTTGTTGTTGTTGTTGTTGTTGTTGTTGTTGTTTTTCAAACCAGCCCTACCAAATTAGAAAATAAAACAAATCACATCTTGAGTATTTTCTTAATAAATTCAATTATTGATACATAATAAGTTGTTTTTTTTCTGAAACTGCCTCATTTTCATAGTCCCAGTAATAGCATCCATGTGAGCCAGAGGCTTGCAGTAATAACAGAATTAAACATACCACAAAGATCTCAAGGTCTAGAGAAGAAGGTTGTCTAGTTTCAGGGAGGGTATATTTCAAACAATTTCAACATAAAAAGCCATCAAAATTTAAAAGGCATCTCTGGTCATGAGCTTTACCTATGAGCCAGACTCATTTCACTTCTGCATTCCTCACTGGAGTGAAACCACAAAGCCAGATAATTGGGAGATCTTCTCAGGAGGCTCCCTACACCCAGGCCCCTTCTCTGATGTGACATTAAGGTGATTCTTTTCTGAACATGGCTATTTGGGGTCCTAGTACTTCATTTATCTGTAATGTTAAATTGTTTTTCCACACCTGAAAAGTTTTCTGCTATTCTTTCTGCAAGTGGGTTTCTTTTATGGTCTTTGTGTTAACCTGATTTTTCATTAATTCTGGTTTGAGAATTAGCCAAATGCCTAGAGAAGGTAAAGGGCTAAGGCCAAAGTCTATGGCATGACTTGGCTTCAGAGCTATATTGCTCTCTGTTTTTTACACTCCTGGGTCTACACATCCTCTCCCTTGACTCACCAAACCTGGAGACAAATAATATGTTTAACCACTTGTAGATATGATAACTCAACTGACTTCTTCCTTATTGGCTGCCATTTGCCACTGTAGCCAGCCTCTGTTTGGATTTTATATTTGCTACACAGATGACAAGCTCTTCCTAGAGGACATTAGTCAAACAAATCCTAGGAGCCAGCTTATGCATGTTGTAGACAAAAGAACAGAGGTAAGTGACTTTTCTGATATTCTTCCCTGTTGTAATCCTGCTCCTCACATGTGGAGACAGGGAGTGTTATTAGGAAAGCTAGGTTTCCATATGTGGGTTGATTGTCAGATGGTAGGTAAAATCATCTAAGGAAGCCACTGGCCTTGTTTTTGTAAGCCTGTTAGTGTTGAATGAAGTGATGAGAAGGCACTTTAAACAAGACAGCGCTGCCACCTCAATGTGATATTCTGTTTAGAATTCCCAAATATATCATTTTTTCACTAAATTAATTCATTAACCAGAATTTTCAGTAACCTCCTGCCATGTTCTAACTTCGCTGTCTGAGAAAACTTCAATTTAAACACTAGAAACTTAGTATTACCAACATCTTTTTCTTTAAAAATAAGTATTCAAACACAGTTGTTTAAAATGTTTTTGTGTCTCTTAGAGAAGCAGTCTTCACAAATCAAACTACTGCATGATTAATAAAAAATGTTTGTAGCTTTTTTGGTAGCATTTTTTTTTCCTCCAGTACTGTTAGATGACTGACTGTTTCTCAGTCAGTAAAGTACAGTTTCTTTTAATTCAAGAGAACCAGAAAAGAAAAGGAAAACAAATTTGCTATGGATTTTTGGCAGCCAATGTGGACTTAGCAAAATCCTTTGAACTTCCTAAGTAATTTGCTGCAGTGCGTTTTCTCTGGATGCATCCGTTTCAAATGTAAATGTCACTGAACAGGGAGTGCTCAGATCAGCCTGAGTATCAGCCTAAGCCCCACAACGCATTAATTCCTTGTACTCCAACATTTTATTTAATTCTATAAGATTGTAGGATTTGTTGTGTACCATTAAACAAGAACAGATTTTCTTTTTCTTTCTTTCTTTTTTTTTTTTTTGAGACAGGGTCTCACTTTGTAGTTCAGACTGGTCCTGAGCTCAGCCTAGAACTCAACAATCCCCCTGCCTCTGCCTCCTGAGTGTTGAAATTACAGGTGTGAGCCACCATGCCTGGCACTGTGGTATTTGGTACTGATTGCTGGTGGATGTGAGTTACCATGCCAGGCATTGTTGTATGTAGTTACTGGGGACTAAACCCGGGCCCTTGCACTTGCAAGGCAGGCGCTAGAACCACTGAGCTAAATCCCTGGCCCAGATTTACTTTTCTTGATGGTTGTCCTCTTTACAAAAAGATCGATGAAGAATAACTTTGCTGTTCTCCAGACCTACCTTGAACTGACTGGACCAAGAAAAAAATAATTTCCCTTTCTGCTCAGTCCCCATAATTCAGTTTCTCAGAAGCTTGTCATCTTGCTTCAACCATAACAGTCGCTTACACTGTGAGATTAGAAATGTTAAATCTAATCTTTCTCCAAGATTAATTAATCTTAAAATAATGTGGAGGAAGGAACACATCGAACTTTTGAAAAATTAAAAAAGGTTATTGTCCTTTATTCAAATCCAACTCTAAAAGTCCCATTTAACCCATACCACTTTTCTCTTTCAAATTCAATCAAATTTGAAAAATGTCACACTTTTTTGGTGTTGCTTGTTATTGAAATTAGGGCCTTGCACATGCTAAGCAAGTGCCGTACCACTGGGCTACATCCACAGCCATTTCAAGTGAATTTTGACAGGCCTAGAAATAATTAGCAGTTCACTATTTCTGAGTGACTATATTTTTATAGTCACTTTATTTATATTTATATAAATATATATATATTTATATATTTATAGTCATTTTATTTTTCTTATACCTGTATAATTTTCATAGAAATTGTGTTGTAGTAACATATAGTAACTTCAGTCTCAGGAGTCAGACAAACTTGGGGTCAAATACACCTTTTAGTTATTATCTTATGATTCTAGGAAAATTGGTTTATTTATCTGAACTGATATTTTATTCTGATAATAATAGTACCAACCTTGAGGAGCTATAATGAGAATTAAATGACTAATATGTATAAAGGTTGTAGCATATTACCTGCCACATATCAGGAAGTCAGTAAATATTAAACTTTTTTTTCTACTTGGACATTAAAATGAAGCCATTGCTGAAATGTGGCAGACATATTTTCAAGGAGTGGATACTAGAACAGTGTTTGCTCCTAACTGCTTTGCTTGCCTGCCCATACTTGTGGAGATACCGCAGTAATTATTGTTTTCTTTGTTCAAAAATCACTCAGCAAAATTTCTTGCTAGGGAGTGGCTGTTAACTTCTGCTTCCACAGATATTCTTTTGAGATTCATCACTGGTTAAATGTCAGTAACATCACTGGTACGATGAAAGATCAAAATTGTCATCACGTTCCCCTTTTAGCATGGAGATTTTTTCTTTTATATGATAACATGAATAGGTTGTGCTTTGAGGCTTCTGCATGCCTCTATTATTATAAAAATCATACTTTGTCCACACACATACTTCTCTTGCCTTCAGAAAGGCACAATACTCAGAGATGAAAAAATTAGTTCACGCAACAGAAAATTAATTAATAAGATATCTTCATAAGAGATATCTTGACTGATTTGTAGTGGATATGTTGATATTCTTTCTGTAAATCTTATTTACTCCCTATCCTGCTAAGATTTTTCACATGATCTACAGCTGAACATAATATTAAAACAGCTGTTGCTATCTCCATTTCAGTTAACCAATGAGGAAAATTTACTTATGTAGTCAGATTTAAATATTCTTTTTCTAGTGGAGCTATTTAAAATTAGTTTGTTCTGGCAGACATAGACTTCTTCTAGTGTTTCTCAATTATAAAAGATTTTTATTTTTTGCATGTTTCTCAAGGTAAAATACTTTTAGGTAAGAAATCATTTATTTGTGATAACTCGTTATTATTTTATTTGTTCATATCAGGTATTCTCATGGCTGTGACACCTCACATCTCTTAAGCGGGTTCCAGTAATAAAATAAAAATTATATTGTAGCAACGCACAGTAATTTCAGTCTCAGGATTTCCTGAAATCTGGCATCAAATACTACCTTTCCCCCTTTGTCCATATAATCCTAGGCAAGTTGCTCTCCCTCTCCCTTTTTCTCGTTTCTCTCTCTCTCTGTCCCTGTCTCTCTGTCTCTCTTCTTTTCTTATAAGAGTTTAAAAGAGGCACCTGTTTTAAAACCCAGTGAAATTCTCTCCATTCTAGAATGTGTCCTGTCACATTTAGCTTATTTTTAAATGAGTAAAGTTTAATGTTGTTTAGAGTAAAGCACTGAGATTGATAGACCACGTTCTTTCATTTGGTTGACCTACTACATTGTCCTCTGTACTCTAGCTGAATGCAATGAACAACCAAGCAGCTGGAATGGGGTAAGGAAATGAACACAATTATGCAAACATTTGTTTCAGGTTCATAGGTACTGAGAACATCTATGCAATGTGGAGCAGCCTACAGAGATTCTTTGAAAGTATAGGGATTTCACCTTGGCCAGACAAGAAGCCACAGCTTTGGATTATCATGCAACAAAATGCTTCCCTGATTTGTGAAGGAACATAAAAGTAAACAAGTGGGCAGAGTCAATAGATGATAAATATAAGTATTTAAATATCCTATGAGTATTTGTCTGGAAGAGAGACTAAGGTATTCAGACTCATAACTCAGTACAGTAATCTACATTTAGTTGTGTAAATAATTTCTCTGTAGGGTCACAGGAGTCAGTGGTCAGGGGTGGGTAGACCAACATATGTTAATAAAAAAATTTATTATGTATTTCATCATCCTCAAGGTAAGACATCTCATTCAGTCTGGTATAAGAAATAAGTCTGATGTGGCTTCTGTGCTCATGAAGTTTTATTTAGATCTCAGAGGAATAAAGCTAATATCAGACAATTTTGGTCACTTCCAGATTGTACTAAGATGGTCACAAGAAAGAGTGGGGTCTTATCATCTTTCTAAAACCATTGTGCATGATTCTTTGATGTGGTAGCCCAACTCAGGAAGAGATAATGAAAACCCACGTTCTTTAGTGAACACTCTGTTCTTCTTCTCTCTCCTTCATCTTTATAATGGTGTACTCTGCTAGGAACTTTTCCCCGTTGCACCCATAGTAGAGCCTGTCTCCACTGTTTATGTCCCTCTTGGTTATTGAATGTCCCTTTTTAGTGGGTCACTTGTTGCTTTCTTTTTGCCTGAGAACATATTGTATATTTTATTTAACTTCTTGATACAGCCAGAGGGCACAAGGAACAGATGTAGGTGGAGGAACAAAAAGAGATGTTTAGAGTCTGAAGAATTGGAATGAGTGGGTAGGATTAAGATGGGGCCAAGTGTATTTTCTAGTTTTTGAGATGTGGGTGTTTTCCTATAGTTGCTGAGTCAGTCTTTTGCGTCTCCAGAGATTTCTGAGATTTGAGGTCTGGATGTTGGGAATATGGCTCTACAATGCAGGAAAACAGGAGCCCAAGTTGGAGATCTTTTAGGCTTTAAACATTGTCTTATCACTGGCTCATTATATGGTTTACATCTAATCAGTTTATCTTCATGTATTTTAGCTTTATCAATTACAACATGAAGATCAATTTTCCTCCCTTTTTGGTGAACAAAATGAGGTAAGTACTAATTTGAATTTCTGTTTCATATTTTACTTTAGTTTATGAATTTAAAACTCCAAAAATGAGTGAATTTCTTAGCAGTTTGGAGAGATCAGTGTGGTTAAAATATATTAAAACTATTATACATGCCATTTTTCATTACAAATGTAATACTGTGATTAGGGCTTTTAGGAATTTGTAATGACTTTCACAGAAGAAGTAAAAGAAGAAATTAAACACTTCCTACAATTAAATGATAATCCCAGCACAAGACATGGGAATCTATGGGACACAGGAAAGCAATTCTTCAAGGGAAATTCATAGCAATGAATGCTCATACTAGGAAAACAGAGCAAGTTCAAATAAACAACTTAATGCTGAACCATAAGATACTAGAAAAAGAGGAGCAAGGCAAAAGCAAAGCTCATACAAGGGGGGAAATTATAAGGATTAGAGCAGAAACTAATACAGTGGAGATTAAGAAAATGATATAAAAATCAATAAATCAAAGAACTGACTCTTCAAAGGATAAAAAAAATTGACACTCAGCCAAACTTCTCAAACAAAGGAAGGAAAAGGCTCAAATCCATGCATGCAGGAGTAGAAAAGGGGAAATTACTACAGACCCAGCAGAAGTCCAGAGGATAACAAAGACCTACTTTAAGAATCTGTGCCTCTGTAAGATGGAAAACACAGAAGAAATGGACAGATTCTTAGATACACATGAACTTCCAAAATTGAACTAAGACAACACAAAAATGCTAAACACCACAATATCAATTTGGGAAATTGAAAATAAAATTAAAAACCTACTGACAAAGAAATGTCTTAATCTTGGTGGCTTTACTGCTGAATTCTGCAAAACTTTTAGAGAACAGTCAATGCCATTCAAATTCCTAAATGAAATGAAAAGGGAAGTAATACTCCTAAATTCATTCTTGGAGCAACCATTACCTTAATTCTAAAAGTAGAGAAAAACCCAAACAAGAAGGAGAACTATAGGTCAGTCTCCCTAATGAGCATAGATGTGAAAATCCTTAATAAGGTACTGGACAACAAAATATAGAGGGTCATCAAGAAGATCATACGCCATGACCAATTTATTGCAAGGATGCAAGGATGGTTCAGCATAGGTAAATCAATAATGTAATATACTATATTAACAGACTGAAGAGCAAAAACCATATGGTCATCTCAACAGATGCAGAAAAAGCATTGCACACAATTTAACACCCATTCATGATAAAAAAACATACAGAAAATTGAAATAGATGACCTATCTCAAACTGATAAAAGCTATTTGTGAAAAACCAACATCCAGCATCATACTAAATGATCAAAAACTGAAACCTTTCAAGCTAAGATCATGAACAAGACAAGGATGTCTGCTATCACCCCTCCTGTTCAATATAGTTCTGGAAACACGAGAAATAGAAATTAGACAAGAGAAATAAATAAAGAAGTAAAAAGAATAAAGATAGGAAAGGAAGAAATTAAGCTGTCATTATTTGCTGATGACATGACTCTCTGTATAGAAGATCCTAAAAACTAAACCAAAAGATGGCTAGACTTAATCACCAGCTTTAGTAGCATAGCTGGATACAAGGTCAACACTTAATAATCAATACCTTTTGTATACACAAACAACAGACTCATTGAGAGAAAAGTTGGGGAATCAATTCCTTTCACAGTAGCATCCAAAAAAATGAAATATCTAAGAATCAGTTTAACAAAGGAGGTGAAAGACCTCTACTCTGAAAACTACAGCACTCTGAAAAGGAAGACTGAAGTAGATAACAGAAAATGGAAAGACAACCCTTGTTTCTGGGTAGGAAGAACTAATATTGTCAGAATGGCTATCCACCCACAAATACTAAATAGACTGCATGTAATACAGATTGATATCCCAACAGCATATTTCACAGAGCTAGAGAAAATAATCCCAAAATTCATCTGGAACCAGAAGAGACCTAAAATAGCAAAACCATTGTAGGCAACAAGAACATGGTGGGGGATATCACAATCCCTAACTTGAAAGTATGCTACAGAACCACTGTAGTTAAAATAGCATGATTCTGGGAAAGAAACCAACCTGAGGATCAGTGGAACAGATTAGAAGATCCAGAAATACTTCCAGGTAAATTAAGCCATCTCACCATTAACAAAGGAGCCAAACACCATCAATGGAGGAAAGATGGCCTCTTTACCAAATGGTGCTGGAAAAAACTGGGTTTTATCCTGCCAGAGACTAAAGCTAGATCTATCTCTTTCACTATTCACTAAATTAAATCTAACTGGATTATAGATTTAACTATTAGAACAGAAACACTAAACGTGCTGGAAAATAGATGAGGCAGAACTCTTGGAGATACTGGCATAGGGAAATACTTCATGAACAAAGTGACAGCAGCACGAGAACTAGCAGAAAGAATTAACACTTGGGACCTCATCTTATTAAAACATCTTTATAGCAAGAGAAACAACCAATAGAATGAAAAGATAATCTATAGTGTGGGAAAATATTTACCAGCTGTTTCTCAGACAAAAGGCTACTATCTAGAGATAAAAAAATTAAAGATCCAATTAAAAAACGAGCATCTGAAATGAACAGACACTTTTCAAATTAGGAAGTAAAGGCAGCTAAGAAACATATAAAGAGATGTTCAACAATGCTGGTCATTTGAGAGATGCAGATAAAAACAACACTGAGATTTCATCTTATTCCATGAAGAATGGCTGCGATCACAATATCAACAAGCAACAAATGCTGATGGTGCTGTGGGGAGAAAGGAACCTTCTCCACTGTTGGTGGGAATGGAGACTGGTGCAACCACTGTGGAATCAATGTAGAGATTCCCCAAAATACTAGGACTCGAGGTCCCATCTGACCCTGCTATTTCCTTGCTAGGTATATACATGAAAGAAAAGAATAATATCACAGCAACATATGTGTACCCATGTTTATAGCAGCTCAGTTTGTGATGGTTAAATCTTAGAAACAGTCCAAATGAACATCAACAGGTGACTGAGTAAAGAAGATTTGTTTTTAATATAAAATATAGTATTACTCACCTGTAAAGAATGAATGTCTTAAGGTGCTCTTGTGTTGCTGTGTGTGACTATGGCTATGTAGAGAATGCATGATTAGTCAGAGACAGGATTTAGTTCAAGCACTGAGAACACAGAATGGTGGACTCTTGTGTGTAAGAGCCTTGGGGAAATAGCCCAGAGCTGAGACATCTGTTGTTATTTATTTTTAACTCAAGGACATGAGAACAAAGGTGTGTAATAAAAGCATTTTGCAACATATTGTATGGAATAGGGTGGGTTGTTATGTGACATGTGTTTATCTAGTTTAAACAATCTTATGACAGAGGAAACACATTGGGTGAGGCAAGCATCACTTTTTAAATATTATTAAGTTTATTGGTACATTATAAGTGCACATTGCGCTCATATCCATCATTGAAATTTTATACCTGTACATGACATATATTTCTTCTTCACTCCCTTGAACTCTTCCACTCCTCGTGATTTACAAAAGCTTTCTTTTTGCTTTTTCCTTCTTTTCTCTTTTCCTTCCTTTCTCCCCCCACCCTAGCTCCCTTTCCTTTTTCAACATTTTCTGTTACAAAATATTTATTATACATTTTGGTACTTATTTACACTTTCAGTTTTTTACACCAAAGAAACAACTCAGTATCTGTATATGTATGTCTGATTTATTTCACTTAAGCACACTTTTAAAGTCATTCATTTAGCTATAAATGTCTCTAATTTGTCCTTCTTTATGGCTGAATACTGCTCCGTTTTAGAAAATCCACACATCTTCTCCATCCAATCAACAGTTGATGGCTATTTGGGGTTGTTTCTAAGATTCAGCTATTAGAATCTGTGCCACAGCCCTGTCAGTATTATTTATTGGGTGATTTCTTGATAGCTGTCATCCTTTCTGAGGTAATATAGAATTTCAGTGTTGTTTTCATGTGTATCTCTCAAATGACAAGTGATGTTAATCATTTCTTCATATGTATAATTGTTGTTTCTACTTCTTTGACTGATAAATGTCTATTTAATTAAAATGCCCATTTTTATATTTGAGAGGGGTCTGATTTATTTTTTAATTCTTTTTAAAATCTAGACAGTAGTCCCTTGTCTGAGGAACAGCTGGTAAAAATTTTTCCCACATTGTGGGCCATTTTCTCACTCTGTTTGTGGTTTCTATTGTTATGGGGAAAAAAATCTTTTCAATAAGATAAGACCAGTTGTTGATTCTTTCCGCTAGTTCCTTTGCAAATGAGATTTTGTTCATAAAGTCTTTAACTATTCTCATGTCTTCAAGAGTTCTACCTAATTTATCTTCCAGCAGGTTTATTATTTCTATTTTATTGTGTAGATCATTGATCTATTTCAATTTTAGTTTAGTGCATGGTGAAAGATCTGTGTCTAGTACTAATTTTTGGCAAGTTGAAACCCAGTTTTTCCAGAACCACTTACTATAAAGTCTAACTTTTTTCAATTCCGAGTGTTTGGCTCCTATGTCAAAGACGAGGAAACTGAGTGCATCTGGAGTTGTATTTGAATCTTCTAATCTGTTGCATTGATCCTTAGGTTTGATACTTTGCCAGTGCCATGCTGTTTTTATCACAGTAGTTTTGTAGCATAGATTGGGGATTGTGACACCTCTTGTCTGGTCTTTGTTCTCTAGAATTACTTTTGCTGTACCAAGTCTCTTCTGATTCCAAATTAATTCTGGATTATTTTCTCTAGTTCTGTGAAATATGCTCTTGGAGTTTCATTCAGGATTGCATTGAATGTATTTAGCAGTTTTGGAAGCCTGAGCAGTTCTACTACTTTGATTCTTCCTACCAAAGAACAATCAATCACCTGTGCTCAGAACAGTGGCCCTTCTGTACTCCATCCCTGTCTGGCCCCAGGTCTCTCTGCCACATGGGGTCTGGATCCCAATATTGCGCTTGTGCAATATGGCCTTCAAGTGCTGGCCTCACATCCTGCCTCAAAGCAAACATCACTTACAATAACTAACTTTTATTTCTGCTGACCACTGACTAGCAGATTCTGCTCTAAACTCTAAGCATAACTTCTAGTAACATGAGAACTGTTTTTTCTTGAATTTTCTTCTCAGCACAGTCAAGTTTAATCACTCCTTTGGCCAGCATCATCCTACACTCTTTGTCCTTGAAAGATTTTATTTCTCCATCAGTTTTGAAAGATAGTTTCCCAGGATATATTAGTCTGAGTTGAATTTGTTTTAGGAGTTGAAACAATTTCCCCCACGTTCTCTTTGTCTTTAAGGTTTGTGTTGAGAAGTTTGTGCAGTTCTAATGGTGTTACCTTGATAAGTGGTTTGTTACCTTTCTCTAACAGATGCTGAGATTCTGTTCTTGTGTTGGACTTCTGGGATTTTGACTATGATGTGCTGTGGAGAACTTCTTTTCTTATCCTGGGTATTTGGAATTCTGCATGCATTATTTACCCTTATGTTAAATTCTTTCCCCATATTTGGAAGATTTTCAGCTATTATATCTCTAAAACAGTTTTTATGCAATTTGTGCTATATTCTGATTTTTCATTAATTAAAGTTAATCTTATACTCTTCCTCACTTCCCCTAGCACCTGTTGGATCCATTTTCTTATTTTCAAAGCATCTCTGATTATATAGTCACTTGTGTCAGCCCTATATTGCGACTTTAACACTCTATCCTCACAATGATCATGTCTGCTGCCTGTATTTTAGATACAATTTTTTTTTTAAGGTTTTTTTTTTTTTGAGACAGGGTCTCACTTTGTGGTTCAGGCTGGCCCTCAGCTCAGCCTCAAACTCACGTCACAGCAATCCTCCTGCCTCTGCCTCCCGAGTGCTGGGATTACAGGCGTGAGCCACCACGCCCGGCACTGGTATGTGGTACTGGTTGCCGCTGGGGTGAGTCTCCACACCCAGTATTGCTATGTGGTTACCGGGGATCGAACCCAGGTCCTTGCGCTTGCAAGACAGGCGCCGGAACCACTGAGCTATATCCCCGGCCCAAGATACAATTTTTTAAGCTGCTGGATTTCTCCTCTATGTCATTTATTGGAGTTTCTTTGCTAAATTAATCACTCATGTTCTGTATTATTTTTGCTAAGCTCAGCTAGATTTTTCATAATTATTTTGTGAGCTCAGTGAATGTTTTATTGTCCATTATCTGTTGAATAACACCATTTTGAATTTGCAGAGTACCTTACATGTCCTTTTAGTCTCCTCTTTTATTATTTGGTATAATTCTGTCATGTACAGCTTGCTTTTTTCCCCACTGTGTCATCATTTAGCTTTGGGGAATTGCAAAATATTGGAGACATTTTGCTAACCTTCCTCTGGCCCTGTTTCCCATTCTGCACCACCACAGCTTTCATCTTGATGCTTCTACTTTGCTGCCAGCTAAATGACCCTGGGGTGAACCCTCTGAAATGGAGTCAAGTACACTCTCTTCCTTGAAGTTGCAAGAGTCAGGTATTTTATTCAGCAACAGGACAGCTGATTAATATAGAAAAATGATACTAGAGGAATGAGCTGATTGCTATGATGGTACTTGACCCATCATATTCTTTAGATATTGGAAGTGATATACAGGAGATGTGGGACGATTGGAAGACACTTGCTGTTGAAGATTTAGAATGCTGTAAATACAGCTTGGTAGGCAATTCTTGGCCTATAGACTAATTGCCAATTCTGTCGTTGTTCCAAACTGAAGTGTCTTGAGCTTCACTTTTACATTACACATACACATCAGCAATATTACTCCCTGAGTGCCAATAAGAATTATTTATCATGCATTATATTCATAAAATTATTACTTTTGAGATTTTCCTGTCTAATAAGCTAAATTTTTTTTCAGGAAAAGGAAACTATCAGCAATCATTTACTCCAATAACTAACCTAATTCTGTTTCCTTTTTTTTTCTATTCAAAGTTCTTGTGTGAGATGTATAACTACTTTGAGAAAGGGTTACAGTTTGAATAGAGTATTTTAAAGACACTCCCGGAAATTGAGAAACAAGGAACATTTCTGGAGGCAGATAAATAAGATTTAGAAAAAGTGAAAGGAGGAAAGTCCCCAAGATATTTTCTTAGCTCTTTGGATAGGCCTAGCTCATTTGGAATTAAATTGGTACTTGTAGAATCTGCCTGGCTACACATTATATCTTTGGCTTCTATGTGTCTTATGTTTACAAAGTTTAGGGCATTATTTCTTCTCTTCCTATAATGTAAATACCTCTCCAAGTTAAACAAGTGGATTGGTTCTTTTCTAGTTCTGCATAGAATGATTCAGTGGAATAGGAGGGAATGACAAGGAAATCACAAGTAAAATACTTTGAATGTAGCACTAAAAACAATGTACTTGACTATTTTCAATTAGGAAAACCCTTATCAAAGGCTTTATTTCCCATGTTGATGGAAAACTCCACTCATTGAATAATGATGTTATGTTTATAGATTTTGCTTAACAATGCTAGCAAAGTAAAAGTTGGACATTTTATTACAACTTAAGTCAACAAGGATTTCTGTTCAAAACATGGAAAGTGCTGAGCTGCTTATGGAATCTAGGGCTCCCTAAGGGCTTACTTGTAGGACAGAGAAAGGATATATTTTGGAAAAGCATTCTTAGAAAGGATGCACTGTTTATGAACTGGGTATAAATCCACTTTGGGCCACATGTGCTCCTAATAAAAAAATAATTATTTTATTGCAAAATGTGTTTTGATTACATCTGATTTGAAGCTTCTAAATTTCCTTTTGGGAGTCAACAGCTGACTGTATAAAACTTTACAAAGCACAATTTCAAATGATAGGAAATAAGTGGCCTTAGACAGTCCAGCCTTCAGCAGAAGTCAGAAGTAGCAAAAATTCCTACGGCCTCTGGCTTCCCATTTTAACCATAACAGCATTTTGTACAAGGCCGTCAGTGAAGCCACCTCTTCTGAAACAAGCCCTCTAGTTTATCCCTATCCTATTTCTTTTTTTTTTTTAAATGACTTTATTGGTACATGTTATATACACATCATGATCAGAATCAACATTGAGAATTTATACCAGCACATGACACAACTTAATTCTCATTTCTCTGCCCACCCTACAACCTCCATCCCCCTACATACATAAGCTTTGTTTCCTTTTTTACTATCAAATTTTTTCTTTCCCTTATTTACTTACCTCTACTCCCTTTTTTCCCTTGAATATTTTCTATTTCACAATATGTATCCCTATCCTATTTCTGAGAGATAATCAGATTCATTTCAGTAAAACAGATTATTTCAGGGAAAAACAGGCACACAGTGCACACATACAGTTTCATCTTTACTTCTTAATAGAGAAGAAAAAATGAGCTATATTATTATTATTACTATTATGGACAGCTAAGTTAGATAGAAATATATGACACAATCTCACAGGATTGAGCCCTCAAGAAAGTCAGGACAAAAGGGAAAAACAACTCCAACTGCCTCTAGATTAACATCAATTGGGAGCCAAGCCTCAAGAAGATGACAAAGGCCCGGCCGACAAACGCCCCCTGGGGATAAGATAAATGATAGCACCTGGTCTAATAAAGTCTGCATAGGCCTCTCAGGAGCTGTCCTCTCAATAAATATTTTCCGACACTTAAACCTTGTTGTTCTTAGAATTCATTCTTTAATTTTAGGAGAACATGAATTCAGCAGATTAGATATAAAGGGGTCAGGAGATGTAATATTTTCATATTTCATCTCCTGTATCATTTCGATGTTCCCACTAAGATAAATGGATGACTGCAAGAGCTTGCTTTGTAGACTTTTATAGATTATAGATTGATTCCTTAGGTAATCAAAATTGTCATTGTTGTTTGTTAGTCATACTTCTGTCTTTGTTGGTTGTATATACTCTGAGTTTTTGTGCCTTGTTTCTCTTTTATGCAGTATTTTTTGTTAAAATGATGGTAAGTTTGAGAACTTGGAAAAATCATTTCTTGGATGAGATATTTTACTTTTGCAGGCAAGGTCTTATATTTCTGTTTCATACTAATTGTTCTTTGCTTGGCTGCTTTAAATAGTGCTAAAGGAATGATATGAAATAAAATAAAAATTTTTTCTTTTTTCTTTTTCTTTTTTTTTTTTGAGACAGGGTCAGACTGGACTTGAACTCACTGCATAGCCCAGGCAAGCTTCAAACTTGCAGCAATCCTCCTGCCTCTGCCTCTTGAGTGCTGGGATTACAGGCATGGGCCACCACGTGCGACATTGTGACATGTGGTACCAAGGAGTGAACTCAGTGGGGACCTTCCCGGAACTACTGAACTGAATCTGCAGCCCAATTAAAAAAAAAAAGTCATGTTAGCTCGTCACCTAGTGAATTTTAATGTCTACAAGGTAGATGCAGAAAATGCTATGCAATGAGTCTTTTTGTTAAATCTCTTTTATATTTTGGAAATATGCATGCCTATTAATAAATCATGTGACCCATTGGCTAAAAGACAATAGTTTGGTGGCTTATTTTAAGACTTGGGAGACTGATTTCATTGAGAAATTCTGACCCAGTCCTTCTCTAGAGAACAGATTGAGTCTGCTTTGCTTCAGTTTACTTTTTGGTCTGATGTTCCAGCTGAGGAAGCAATCTCAGCGCGTGTGACTCTCTATTCTTGCCTTTCCAGGATGAGAATGATGATTCATGAGCAAGTTGTTTCCATAATTCACCATTAGCATGAGAAGACTTTCTTTTCCTGATCTTTTCTCTAATCTTCTTCTGCCACTCTATCCTTCCTGCCTTCCTTCTTTACTGCCTGCTTCCTTCCTTCCTTCCTTCCTTTCTTCCTCTCTCTCTCTCTTTCTCTTCAGAAGCATGTAAGATTAGAGAGAAATATAACCTTAAAGTGTACCATTTTTTTCCCTCCTAAGAACCTTTAAATTGAGCCCCTAGAAAATTAGCTCAGTCATTTCAGATAAGACAGCTCAGCCTTTTATCTGTCTCTTACAGGATGCTAAAACAAACAGTGGTTTTCTCTGCTAATAAGGTAGACAAATAACAACAACAACAAGGACAAGCATAAAGATGACCCAGTAGATACCCTAACAAATCTTTATTGGATTAATATCCCTACCAAAGTTTATTTTTTAATTCAAACTTAATGAGAAGTAACTTTACATCTTTCTACAGGAGGTGTTAGGCTGAGGTAGCTTTCAACAACTGCTTTTCATAGGAGAGAAGCGATTTACATTTGTGCTTCACATTTATGCTGAAAGTAGAAAAGGGGATTTTATCCATCTTTTCTCTTCTTTCATGTGCATGTAGGAAACTTATAAATGTTCCTTTGCTAACATGTATATTGTAATTGCTAGGTGATGAGTAGGAGCTTTAACTTGTGAATTGTATAAGTGTGCTACAGATACAGAGACATAAAACTGTCAAATGGACTTTAAATTTAGTTTTGCCCTTCCGCTAAACAAGATTGCCTAGGTGATGGGTAGGTAACCAAGTGTCTTAGAGGCTTTTTTGTCCTAGGGCAAAATTCCTTAGAGCCAGTTGTTTGCTTCTGTCTATCTCTAGAAGTGATCTCTTCCAGAGAGAGAAGTGTTTTAATCGGTTCCTAGATTTATTTTCCTCACTCTTTCAAAAATTGGAAAACACTGCTTTAGATCTCTTGATTATTTATTTTGCTAGTAATGCTTCCTCCTTTAAGCATGATTACTAAGGCTGAAATAAATTGTAACCTGTGCTTTCAGAAACATTGGCTAGAGTTAGAAGCAAGAGTTTCCAGGGAGGCCAGTAGGAGGTGGCTAGTCCGGTCCAACTTCTCTTCCGTTTTCTCTCCACAGGGAAGCCACCTGCTGTGGAGCTGAGTCAACACAGTAGACATCTTGAGAATTTACAAATCAAGCAGAAATTAAAGGGACATCGTTCTTTCTTGTGGATTTCTTTTAGGAGTTTAATATAAACATCATTTACTCCTTTCGAATATATTCTTAAACAATGCAGGATGTTCAACCCTTACATATTGAGGAAGAGCAGCTTAATATTTTTCTACACCTGTGCATGCCCTATCTATTCCCTAGAGCCAAGATGGAATGCAAAGGGAAGCACTGATTACAATATTACTTTACAACTAGGATACTATAAGAGAGGTAGTTGAGCGTGATGGCTCACGTTGGTAATCCCAGCATTTAGGAGACGGTGGGAGGATTGTTGCAAGTTTGAGGCTGGCTTGGGCTACATAGTGAGTTCAGGGCCAGCCTGAACTACAAAGGGAGACTGTCTGAAAAACAAGGGAGCAGGGAGAGGAAATGATCAGAATTACCTTTTTCTGACTTTATTTAGATTAGCTCAGTGATTATTTACTACACTCAGAGGTTCTGGGGCCTGCCTTGTAAGCGCAAGGTCATGAGTTCAATCTCTGGTATGAAAAAAAAATTAAAAAAAGAAATAATTCTTACTTATGTTTAAAATACAAACATAAGCCACAGGAAATAAATGGAAAATTCATCTGCTTTATCTGTGTTCAAGTGTCCTTTCCTTTGAGTGACCTAAAACGGATCAAACAAGATCTAGAAAAGTTTCAAACAATCCTGATAAATACATTGAAATGTTTAGGGAATGTAGGCCTCTGAACTAGACTGAAAAAAATATAATTCTACTTTTAAATCAGGCATTGATTTCTAATGATACCCAAGCAGCAATGTAGCCTGCTATTGCAGTTGGAGATGAATCATATTGTTAATTTTATATGGTCAGAGGACAGGCAGCCTGGGGAACAACAGGTTCCTACTGGAACACAAGTAGTCCCTGTACAAGAACCCCACTGGCCTGCCTACCAGACAGGAGACTGGAATAGGAGACATTTTTGGCATATATCCTTAAATCCAAAGAAGGACAAACATTTAAGCCCATCCAATATTTTAAGTTATTGACTAATCATCAGAAAAAAAATGATAAGGACACCTTTGCCTTCTTAGATTACTTACAAAAGGCACTGGTAAAATATACATCCCTAGCTCCTGTTCAATAGAAGGACAGATTATTCTCAAAGATAGTGGTATTACCAAGTTAGTCCCAGATATTAGAAAAAAAGCTACCAAAAATGGCCTTTGTTCCACGTAATTCACTTAATACCTATGGAAGATGGCCTCTTCTGTATTTTATAACACAGATAAGGAAAGAGCCAAGGGAGGAAAAAAGACCAAGAGGGAGTGATCGCTTTCATTTCAGCCTTCAGAAAGAAAAACCCTAAGTCTGATTCTTGGGGCTTCACAAAGAGCTCAGCAACTAAACTCACCTCTAAAAGATGCAAAAAGAAAGGCCACTTTAAGAGAGACGGCGCAGAGGCTCCCTAAACCATGCCCTGCTTAAAAAGGCAACCACTGGAGGTCAGCCTGCATCCTGAGGCAAAAGCCCCAAGAACCAGGCCCATCTTACCAGCTAGACGAGCAAGATTTAAAGGCCTTGGGGGACTCTCAGCCTTCTCCCTCTGGCCAAACAATCACTTCCACAGAGGAGTCCAGGTAGTGTGACTCAGAAGAAAAATCATCCTATTGGTGGACACAAATATGTGTCTCTAGGTTCTTCTTTTCAACCCTGACCTTCTTTCTAACCACCATTCCTCAGTGAAAGAAGTCACTGGAAAGGAGGTAACCGTCTATTTCTTATTGCTTTCTTTTCACCCATTCTTTTAAATTATGCCCCAAAGTCCAGTTCCCCCTCCCAGGGAGAGATATTTTATATACTATTATGTCTTCCCTCTTGAAAAAGCTCTCTAGCCAAGGCGCCCATCTTCTGCTGAATTTTCTAGCTTTCTTCCAAAGGGAGCCCGTGGCTATCTGACAAAACTATCAGCCTAAGGCCTGACTTAGAATCTACCTTTGCTTTCACAGGTGTAAAAGGGTATTTAATTGCTTCTAATTCTTATTATAAGAGATCTCTGTTAATTGATTTATAAATAGTTTTGACTAGCCTTATTTATAGCTACAAAAATGTTATTATAATTTAATTTGGCGAAATACATCTATGGGTTCTGTGGTTTATAAACACGTCATCATATGTGTGTTTGTTCATTTGTCTATTCAGTTTGTTAAAATATGTACGGCTGTTTCGTTTGTGTTCTACAATTTTTTCCCTTTTTAGATTTTTATTTTTATTTATTTCTAAATTTTACTTTTTATTCATCTATTTATTTATTTTGAGACAGGGTCTTGCTTTGTAGTTCAGGCTGGCCTTGAGCTCAGCCTCAAACTCACATCACAGCAATCCTCCTGCCTCTGCCTCCCAAGTGCTGGGATTACAGGCATGAGCCACCACACCAGGCCCTGTGGTATGTGGTACTGATTGCTGCTGGGCATGAGTCTCCACGCTCAGTATTGTATGTGGTTACCAGGGGATTGAATCGGGGCCCTTGCACTTGTAAGACAGGTACCAGAACCACTGAGCTAAATCTCTGGCCCCCTTTTTAGATTTTTTTTTTTTGAGACAAGGTCTCACTTTGTGGTTCAGGCTGGCCC
Organism: Petromus typicus; assembly: GCA_004026965.1. Taxonomy (NCBI): domain Eukaryota; kingdom Metazoa; phylum Chordata; class Mammalia; order Rodentia; family Petromuridae; genus Petromus; species Petromus typicus. The sequence goes on along the minus strand of PVIR01002492.1, from coordinate 75,495 downwards.
TGAGCTCAGCCTCCAACTCACCTTACAGCAACCCTCCTGCCTCTGCTTCCCGAGTGCTGGGATTACAGACGTGAGCCACCACGCCCGGTACTGTGGTATGTGGTACTGGTTGCTGCTGGGGTGAATCTCCACACCCAGTATTGTTATGTGGTTACCGGGGATCGAATCCGGGCCCTTGCGCTTGCAAGACTGGCGCTGGAACCACTGAGCTAACTCCCTGGCCCCCTTTATAAATTTTTAAAACATTCATCTATAACTTAAACTGGCTTATGGATAAATATTATTAGAATTAAAGACATGTTTCCCCCTTGGTTGCCAGCTGATCAAAATGATGCCAGACTGCTTTTATAAACACAATAAGATTTTGTATGTGTACAATAGCTTGGGAGTCTTTCATAAGTCAAAAATAATGTGTGGGGCTGGGGATTTAGCTTAGTAGTTCCGGCATCTGTCTGGTAAGTGCAAAGTCCTGAGTTTGATCTGTGGTACCACTTATCACAATGCTGGGCATGGTGGCTCATGCCTGTAATCCCAGAACTTGGGAGGCTGAGGCAGGAAGAATGTGAATTCTACAATTGCTGTGAATTTGAGTCTAGCCTGGGTTACATAGATACATAGTTCAGGGCCAGTCTGAACTAAAAAGTGAGACCTTGTCTCCAAAAACTAAATAATAATAATAATAATAATAATAATAATGTGTTAATTGTTATGATCTGGTTCTCATAAGTCATCTAAAATTGTTAAGACAATTAGAGAAATGTAAGGCTTCAGAAAACTACAGGACAGGATTCCCTTAACGAATAATGGAGCATGTTCCTGGAAACATCTTAATCGAGCCTTGTTCACTAATGAGACTCCTATAGTTGTCATAGCCCTCTAAACATACTGTAGTATATTTACATTGGTTATCATCAGCAGATTAGGTTTTCTGTGGGTAAAATAATAAGGTTTTCTTATTTTAAAGTGCTTTTAGTACAAAATTAAAAGACAAAAGTTTCCATATATTGTGACATTTATTATTGCTGATATCTTGGTGTATTAAATACATTCACACCTTTCAGGCATATGGTTTTCTGAGATATAAAACTAGATTTGATCATGCTGATTATTTTGTATTAGACAGACATCTACCTTTCTCTTGGGCTCCATCTACCTGTGATAAGAGGTATATGTCCAACCAACAAAAGACTATTAGTCAAATGAGAGTTTTTTTAAAAGCTTATGTGAAGTATATGCTATATATGTGTCACTATACTTATGCTCAGACACTGAGCAGCCCAGACAATGTCACACACTTTTTCAATAACTTTCCATTAAGAGATGTCAAATTAGGTAAGAACAACTTTATGTATTAGAGATAACTAAAAAAGCTATTCTATACTAGGATAGACATTTAAATGTATTTCAAAGATAATATATTTGTTATGCTAAAATACCATGTTTTCTCTAAACTATAATTATTATCTGTTTATATTCTACAGAGATTGAATTTCTGGAGCAACCATAATAGATAAAAATTAATACTACTACTACTACTAACAGTCCTCTGGCTATACTGTATACTTCAGAGTGCTTGAAATTCAGATATCACAATAGTTAAACTCACTCGGGCCGGGATTTAGCTCAGTGGTTCCTGTGCCTGTCTTGCAAGCACAAGGACCTGGGTTTGATCCCCGGTAACCACATACCATAATGGGCGTGGAGACTCACGCCCGGTAGCAACCAGTACCACATACCACAGTGCCGGGCGTGGAGGCTCATGCCTGTAATCCCAGCACTTGGGAGGCAGAGGCAGGAGGATTACTGTGATGTGAGTTGGAGGCTGAGCTCAGGGCCATCCTGACCTACAAAAGCTGGACCCTGTCTCAAAAAACAAATAAATAAAAACCTCACTGCTCCCACTTTAATACTGATGTAACTGATCTTCTTAAATAGAGGTTCAATAACAAGTTTGGAGACCAGAGCTAGAAAGGTAACTGAGCTAAAAGAACAGCCAATATTTTGGCTCTGGCCCTCCAAGGTCAATACGGATCCAGGACACAAGGTAAACATTTTTACAGAAACCTCCAACTTTGGTTAGTCACTCAGAAAGAAGATTGCTGGCCCCAGAGGATAAGAATCAACAAATGTACAGTGTGCCAAAAGAGGGTCTCCACAGAAAAAAAATGCCCATGCTTTCACAGAAAGTAACTTGGTCCAGCAAGACTGTGACCCATCCTGGCAGCTGACACTGATAGAGGCTCTAAGAGTCTAGCCTGGGCTACATAGCTACATAGTTCAGGGCCAGTCTGAACTAAAAAGTGAGACCTTGTCTCCAAAAACTAAATAATAATAATAATAATAATAATAATAATAATAATAATGTGTTAATTGTTATGATCTGGTTCTCATAAGTCATCTAAAATTGTTAAAACAATTAGAGAAATGTAAGGCTTCAGAAAACCATAGGACAGGACTCCCTTAAAGAACAATGGAGCATGTTCCTGGAAACATCTTAATCGAGCCTTGTTCTATCAGCCTCCATCTCTTAATGGAAAGGAGGCTCTATACATAGTTCCAAAAGTAATGCCTGAGGAGACTAACTGACCTTGATAGATAGGAAGAAGTCAGTTTTAATTAACACAGGTCTCATTTTAACTTGGTCTTAAAAACCCAGCAGAGAAGTCTAACCAAAAGAAATACAAAAACAATACCATAGTCCTAAAAACTAGATATAAAAAGAAACTCCAATCACTGAACCCTTCTGGAAATTTTCAGCCCCACCAGTGAGTGACTACTATTATGATTCAGTGAGGGAAAAACTGTGATAAAAACTATGAAATATCAATAAGAGTCTTTAAGTCCTTCATCTAAAATTCTTCAAAACCACCTAACTTTACTTTCTTACATCCAAAACTAAAGGAACTTGCATGGTTATAAGGCAAGAATGTAAAAAAAAAAACCAAATTTATAAATTTACCCTATGTGCAACATCAGTGGTTTAAAAGCGTTTCACTGGTATGATCATCTGGCTTCTTTTGCCCTTCTCTGGGACTGGAGGATGTCATACAATGCATTGAGGCCTTGACTAACTATGTTCAGCAAGCCTCAAATGACCCTGACTAGTCTCTCTCTCTCTTTTATTTATTTATTTATTTTTTTTGAGACAGGGTCTTGCCTTGTTGTTCAGGCTGGCCCTGAACTCAGCCTCCAACTCACATCACAATCCTCCTGCCTCTGCCTCCCGAGTGCTGGGATTACAGGCATGAGCCACCACACCCGGCACTGTGGTATGTGGTGCTGATTGCTGCTGGGGTGAGTCTCCACGCCCAGTATTGTTATGTGGTTACCAGGGATCGAACCCAGGGCCCTTGCACTTGCAAGACAGGCGCTGGAACCACTGAGCTATATTCCCGGCCCTCTCTCTCTCTTTTAAACAAGAAAACAAAATCAATGAGGCAAGCAGTCTTCCAAAACTGCATGGTGTTAGATATCCTGACAGCAGTAAGAGGGAGCACTTGTCCAATTGTAAAAGTTGAATGTTGTGTGTACATTCCTCATTCTTCTGCTAATATTTTGATAAGATAGAAAATGACAAGGTTAAAGCCATGCCAAATTCTGAAATGCCTTGGACCTTCTCCCTATCCGCTTTGTGAAAAGTGATTACCTGCTCTTCCTGGTGGAAACATTTATTGGTTGTATTCATAATACCTTTATTGATCTTATTGTTTGGCCCATATATACTTAACTGTTTCTGACCCTATGAAAATGTGAAGCAAATGATACAGGTGTGCTTCTTCCTGTCTATCAAGGTGTGTGTGTGTGTGTGTGTGTGTGTGTGTGTGTGTGTGTGTGTGCATGTGTGTTTGTGTATGAGTTTTTAGGCATAAATTAAGGGGAAATCATGGATCTTGAAAGCTCCTCTGGAGCTACCTATGTGTTTATGAACTCCAACTAAGAAGATTAGCCATTTTAATTTTCTTAGAATTCACAGTCAAAACTGGGAAAGTACAGGAGTTTTTACTAAAAATATCATTTGCTTCATATTTTTATAGGGGCATACGATTTTTAAAAAGTCACAGTGGTAAAGTTGTAGTGAGTCATTATGTTATTGTTGAAAATGAAATTGTCTTGTGAAGGTAGCATGAGGTAGTAAATAAGTCATAGACTTTGGCTTTAACAAGACATAGGTTCAAATCCTAGCTTTCCATTTTCTAAATGTGTAGTTTTCAGTCACTTGCTAAGTTTCTCTGAGCCTTGGTTTCTTCCATTTTCTCTGTAAAATATATCTAATTTTTAATAGCTTTCTTATAAGAGAAAAGCAAATACTATATGTACTCAACATGCAGAAATACTCAATAAATGGTAGTGATCATTTCTTTTTTTGTCCTTCATCCCAGTAATAAAACTGGATTTATTAAAAAAGAGGACTTTTATAGATATAAGACCTTTGAGGTTCTTTCATGAAAAGTGATGAAGAAAAACTGTTTGGGGGAGCGAACTGGGACAAAAAGTAATTTGCTACCATATAAGTGACACCAGCGGGATCCCAGCGGGTCCGCATAATCTTTGCCAAGTATATTCTTTGTCTAATTCTTTTTCATCTATTCTTTGTTCATGATACAGAAACTGCCAGCTTCTAATGAAGCATAAGAAGAGCTCTGTACTTCCTCTCTCAGTTGGGAAACTTATTATCCCAGTATCTGGGATAGACTTTGACCCCTCCTCTTAACTTTATGGATACTGATTGAGACTTAAATACTTTAATGAACAATAGCACCTTGTCCATGGAAGAAGGCCTCTGAACTCAGATGCATCAAATAAAAAGCCAGAAGGGCCAGGGATTTAGCTCCAGCATCTGCCTGGCAAACATAAAGTCCCAAGTTCAATTCCTGGCACCACATTCTACAGTGCCAGATGTGGTGGCTCATGCCTATAATCCCAGCACTTGGGAGTCAGAGGCAGGAGGATTGCTGTGAGTCTGAGGCTCGCCTGGGCAACATAGTGAGCTCAGGGCCAGCCTTAACTACAAAGTGAGACTCTGTCTCAAAAGAAAAAAAAAAGCCAGGGTGCACACCTCCACCATAGCTCCTGTAGGATCATGAGCAGCCTTAAGACCATGAATATATCTGGGGACTTAGATTTCTCTGGAGCTGTGGTCATCTAGTGCTATGGTCATATTGCTGGAGATATGGGCAGATTTTAAAGTATGGAGCTCCCTGAAGACTCCTCTGAGATCAATGGTATTATTGGAAACATGGATTTTTTTTTAAAGCCCAGGCCTTCTGAAGAAACATGGGCATCTCTAGGACTCAAGGCATGGGTTTCTGCAATTCATTTACCTGTTGTATGTCATCTTTCCATCCTTTCTGTTGAGCGAAAAGGTATTATCAGAAATACAGGCATCTTTGAAAACACAAGTATGTCCAAAGCCAGCAACAAGATGGCAGACTTCTCTAAGCAACACTGGGATTCCTACTCATTTCCTTTTCTGCTAGGGATACCTATAGTAACTGTAGTGTTGTCCTGTCCCAACAAAAATATGATACATTTCTAATTAGTTTAAGTGGACTATACGAGGGAATTCCTCCACTATTTAAAAAGCTGTAAAATAATTTAGAGCCTTTGCTGATTAAGAGACCAGCTGATTAAGAGACCAGCATGGTAAACAGTCTATAACACAAGCAAGAGAAAGAATGTTATCGTTCTAATAAACAGATTTAACTTTAAAAACTTTACCTTTCAACCAAGATGCTTAGTAGGCTAGTTCCACTGTATTTTCCTAAAAGATCAGTTCACATGTTTCTCTATCCTCATGGCTGTAGCCTTAGGTCAATGTGAAAAGATTGTCACAGTGGAAAATTACAACTCTACTAAACGGATGGAAAGATGGCACACAGCAGGTAAATGAATTGCAGAATGTTGTAAATGCAAAGTTATTCTCAGATACACTTAGTCATGAGGTGGTAGCTAACTTGGCCAACAAAGACCCCAATATTTACCTGAGAAATAAGTCAAATTGACTTTTAATTGTTATCATAAGTGCATGGATAGTTGGAAGTTTAGAACATTCAAGGGAAGTTTTCTTAAAATACAATAGTTGCTCTCTCCTATCCACACCTCAGTTTAATCTTGCTCTAATTCTTGTACAGCCTTTCTTTTCTTATGGAGATAGATTGATAAAATTGACTCCAATACAGTCTATAGTGTTAAATTCCAAATGTGAGGGGGCTGGATTAATATACATTAGTAGCATTCTCATCATCTGTTAAGAAAACAAGTGAAAATCTCAGTGTTCCTTTTGTGCCCGAGACATAGTCAATGTGCTGACCTAAGTTTTGTAAAACAGGCTCTTTAGGATGTACTTATAAAAAAACTAGGAGTTTTGTTTATCTAGACATCATATGAAGTTTGCAGATTTTTTAAAGATACAATAGTCGTTACTTTCAAAACATGGTAGGTTTATTACCTTGTGCTAAGTTACACTTGTGAAAAAAATGTTTACTTTTAAAACAGGTTCACAGTGGCCTAGAGGAAGGGGTATGTTCTTGCATAAACATGAGATTTTCTTGCCCAGGGTTAATATACTTGGTTTTTCATCTTTTCTGTTGACTATGCAGTCGTTTTATCACTTCTATATACCTGAGGTACAATGAATCTTTGGCAGTTTGGCTGGTGAACATTTTAGAGACTGAGTACTCAAACTGCAACCCCAAAACCCAAGTATTTATCACAAAGTGGGATCAGTGCAGTTTAACCTGGATATTTGATGCTCACCTGCTGGAGCAACATGGCTCACTTGCCAACAGGGTGGGCTCTGCGTGCGTTGTGGCACACATACTTAACACTCCTCTATTGCCAGCAGTTCCCGAAATGCTAATGCAATAGGGTCCAGGTCCTTATTCACAATCTATATTCTTGTTATATTTGGTTTAAAGTAAAAAATTAGATGACTTACAGGGGCATTTATGTTGATTGTAATATGCAGTTGGAAACTAAAGAATCATCCTATTAGATGCTTTTCTTTGAAAGAGGTATCTTTTAATTTAGATATATATATTTTTTTCCTCTGGAAGTACTGAAGATTCAGTCCAAGTTGTTTGCCTTGAGGTACATCCCTAGCCTTTTTATGTTTTGTTTTGAGATAGAGTTTCATTCAGCTTTACAGTTGCCTAATCTCTATTCAAAATCATGACCCTCCTGCTTCAACCCCCAAGACTGATAGTTTCCCCAGCCTGTCTGTCTTATGCCAAGTGTTTTCTGTTTGGACATTAAGGTCTCACTGAGTTGCTCAGACTGAGTTTGAACTTGTGATACTCTTGCCTCAGCCTCCCTGGTAACTGGGATTACAGACATGCTCAATTTAGGTGCTAAGTGTTTCTGGTCCCAGATTAATTTCCAAAAACCTGTTCAAAAAACAGTACGTATTACCCAATTTTAGTTCTTGGATACAAAAAAAAATGATTAATCCAATACTTCCAATATAATTCTAAAATCAGAAGCCATGAACGACAACTCCAGTATTTTCAAAAATAAAAAAAATTAAAGACTAGCTTGTTTTGATGAGTATCTAAGGCCATGGAATCAGTTTCAGCCTCGAAGTCTATGTGGTCAGTATTTTTGCTTTTTAATTTCCCAACATATACATATATATACCTTATACTTAGTCTCATCACCAAACACCTCACTTATTTGAAAGCTGAATTTTAAATCTGAGCAAAAAGTGCAATCAAGTTATTTGTATGCAGGTAAAAACTGTCTATAGTCAGGAGCCCACACCAGAGAGGAAATATCTGAAGGAAAGTTTCCAGAAGTACTAGAAAATGTAATCTATTAATGGATTTCATTTCATATTCTCATATAAAACCTACGTTATTAAGAAAATGCAAACTCTTTGTCCATAGTCCTACCCTCCAGCTCCTAAGAAATTCCATTCCCATGTGGCTGCCTCATTGAAAAGGGAGGCATTTAACCACCTGTCACTGCTTCACCCACGAACCTGACCTCTGCTTCTTGGCCCACTGTTTATCTACAAAGTTTGAGATAGAATCTTTTCTCATGCTCATGGCCATCCTCAGGATTTGCATGAACTCCTTTTTAAAACTTATTAATTAATTATTTACTTAGTTGATGGACTGACAGATCTGTCATAGTAAACTTAAAAATCCTAAGTAACAAATTTCAGTTACAGGTATAAGAGGTTCCAAAGGAAATACTCAGGAACAAGATTTGTCTCATGAAAGGAAACGTGAATCTCTTTCTAGAACTAACAAAGCAATAACATACTTTATGATATATATATGTGGCACATGGGCAACTGGAAATTCATCTTGGAAACTGTTCACTTACCACCAAGTCAGTTGCCATTGCCTGTCAGCATGGGTACTTTCTGCCTGAGACACACCTCAGACTTCACAGAACGTGAGCCCCTTTCCAGAACACTTTCAACAAAAGGAAATGCAAGCCTTTTTAAAGGGTGTGTTTGAAATCAAACCCCTAAGTATTTAAGTTTGGCCTGAATTTAACAAAGACAATTAATAACTAAGGATATTTTTGTCAGTTTTCTATTATGTACGTATTTTTATAAAACACAAAGCATCTTTTCTTTTTATTTAAATTGAAATCTTTATTGGTACATTACATATCTTCTCTCCTTTAAATCCCTCTTCTCTTCTTTATATATAAGACTTCATTTACATGTTATCCTTTTCTCATTTTTCCTTTTCCTCTCCTTTCCTCTATCCCCCTTCTTTTTGAACAATTTCTTCCTATTTCACAATATCTATTATACATGTTGGTCCTTATTCACACTTACAATTTCTTACACTAGAGAGACAATGCAGCATTTACTCATGTGTCAGATTTATTCCACTTGAGAGTATATTCTCAAGGTGTATCCATGTACCTATCAATGTCTCAAGTTTATCATTTTTTAAGACTGGGTAGGACTTCACTGTATTAAAAACCCCACATCTTTTTTATCCATGCATCAGTTAATGGGTACTTAGTTTGTTTCCAAGATTCAGCTATTAAAAATTGTGCTGCTGTAAACACGTGTACTGTTACATATATTTTTAAGGGTTTCTTTAATAGTTATGGAAACTTATCTCAAGAATACTAATAGTTGTATATTTTGTTTGTCAGTACTTTTTTCTGCTAAGGTATGCAGTCCTTGATTTTCTTTTCTTTTAGAGAGTGAAAGATAGTGGGTAGTATTTTCTCCCCCACTATGTCCCCAAGACAGAAGAATCTTGAGACCTTTCTTTGCTTCTGTATATGAACCTAAAGTCATTAGATGACCTGTTCAAAGACATACATTTCTGCTCTCACCTCAGATACCAATTCACATAAAATACTGCGAGTCAGCAACTCACTCATTTGCAGACAGTGCAGTTTTTGTATCTTGTGATGCCAATGGGAACTCAGAGCAAACATCCTGAAATAGAGCATGTTCTGTACTCTTGTTGAATAGTGTCTCAGGCGTAAGAGCACTGAACAAGTTCAGTCCTTTGGCTATGTGTTTCACAGTAAGACTATCTGTATATGTTTACCATACATTTAGGAGCATCTGGTCATATCAGTCATTTGGTCTTTTAGCTGTTCAAAAATAAAAAAACTGTCTTATTGCTAAACCTCCAATTCTGATATTACCCAGCAAAGTGCTGTGAGGTCTTTGAAATTTGCAAAATAAATAAATGACTTTTTTCCTGGTATGTATAGAACAAGCAGCTTTAAAAGTAGAATTCAAATATATGACTAGCGTTATCTGAAGTTTTTTTAAAAGTCAGCTATATACATGTATTTGACATTGTACAACTTATGCATACTTCAGAATCATAACTCTGTGGCTTCTTTGAGGACATGATTTTTCATTGGATATGAGTTTACAGAATGACAGTGTTACAGCAGCCCATGTTTCAATTTGCCGTGATATAATAGTATGAACAACTGAGCTGAAATTCCTGTTGTGTATTATCTCTGGACAGTTACACTGGAGTATATACACGTGGCTCAGTCAGGATGTTCACTGCCAGATGTTTTCTCTGGTGCCACAAAGCTCATTAGCCTCCTTCTGCAGTTGTGTCCCAGCTTGAAAAGGTTTGCTTCTTGATAGTTTATTTTGTTTAAAATTAAACACTTTTAATCTCTTGTGTTTGTGAGGTTGCTGTGCATTTGCTACAAATAAAAAAAAAAAGGTGGTAAACATCCCTAGCCTCAACAGATCAGCCATCTCACAGAGAATCTGCAGGTAGGATAAAATATGCTCTAGTGAAGTTAAAATAAATCAGAAAAATCAGTTTTTTCATTCACGTCACAGACAAACATACTTAGGACTAGGCTCTCCAGTAAGTCTTATGGATTTGGGGATTATTTCCTCCAAGCCTCAAAAGAGATTGTATGTTATATATTGTGAAATAGAAAATACTCAAAGCGAAATAGGGTGAAGGGGGAGAAATACTGAGATTATAACAAAAAAAGAAAGGAAACAAAGTTTATGTATATAGGGGGTGGGGGTAGTAGGGTGGGTAGGGGTCTGGGAAAAATGAGAATTAAGTTGTGTCATATACTGGTACAAATTCTCATTGTTGAGTACAATCATGATGTTTATGTGTAATGTACTAATAAAGATTTCAATTTAAAAAAAAGAGGAGCACAGCAGAGCTTCCTTCTCTGAGACCAACATGTCCAAGGCCTCCAATGCATGGAGCACAGAGAGACTTGGACTCTGGTTCTCGCTCGGCCACTTGTTGCTGTATGGCCTTGTGTAATCACTTCCTCTCCATAATCCTCAGAGGACTTTTCGAAAAGTACACTGATAAATGAACCTGCCATACAGGTAGTTGTGCAGATTAACTGAGCGGATATGTAAAGCTATTTTGTAAAGTTTCTGACATATAAAGCTACTAAAAATATTGATTATCCTCTCTGATCTTCAGCCTTGATGTTATTGAATAAATTGGCAATTCTTTCTTTTTTTTTTTGAGACAGGGTCTTGCTTTGTAGTTCAGGCTGACCCTGAACTCACTATGTGGACCAGGGGAGCCTCAAACTCACAGCAGTCCTGTAGCCTCTGCCTCCTGAGGGCTGGGATTATAAGTGTGAGCCACTATGCCCAGCATTATCATATGTGGTACTGATTGCTGGTGGGGATGAGTCACCATGCCTGGCATTGTGGTATGTGGTCACAAACACCTGGACTCTGAGTTTGCAAGGCAGGTGATGGAACCACTGACTTAATTCCTGGTCCTGAACTGGCAATTCTTAATCTTCAGCTTCTTCAGTTCCATTTAGTCTCCTTCCTATTTTTTTATTCCATTTTTTTTTTTTTGAGACAAGGTCTCCCTTTGCAGTTCAGGCTGGCCCTGAGCTCACTATGTAGACTAGGCTGGCCACAAACTCACAGCAACCCTCTTGCCTCTGTCTACTGAGTGCTGGGATTACATATATGAACCATCACATCTGGCACTGTGATATATGGTATTAATTGCTGATGGATGTGAGTCACCCTACAGAGGTAAGGTATAGTTTATTCAGTTATATACTACTGTTCACCAGGGTATGGCTGTTTTTCCTGGTTTTTTTCCTTTTACTTTTTGGTCTGTGCTTTTGGTTTTCATTGTTTTTTAGTTTAGTTTTGTTTTGTTTGGTGGTTGGGGGTCTTTTTGTTTGTTTGGTTGAGACAGAATCTCACTATATAGCTCAGGCTGGTCTTGAACTATATAGTTCAAGCATGCCTGGAAGGTAGGCAATCCTCCTGCCTCAGTCCCCCAAGTGCTGGGAATGCAGTGATTATCACCACACTTGGGTTATAGGTGTATTCTATATCAAATTTCCATTTTTATTTTCTAAATTAAGCCTATTTCCTTGCGGGGAATTGAGCAAATTCCTTTGTGATTAAGGATATCCTCTTGCCTGAGATGACTCATAGAGTCATGGTGACTCATAATTTCATACATTCCTTCTCTATATGTTAAAAAAATCTAAAAGTAAATGGAGATCTAACTTTTCATGGTATTTTATACAAGAGTATATATCTTAACTTGGAACCCATTCAATCTACATCCTCAAAGTACCCTATGTTAACTGTGGTCAAGGACTTAGCAATCTGAGTGCTCTAAAGCTATGTCCACCATCTCTAGGAAAGGCATAGCTTAACAAGGGAAATGTCTCAAGAAAGTGTGTTGAATAAAGTGTAACCTTTAGATGAGTCTCAGAATCCCAACTAAAGGAATAATGTCTAACCGGCTAAGTCTCACGGTATGACTGTGTGAACCAAAGGTTTGCAAAAACACTTTGTGAATTTCAAGGTACTTTCAAAATATAAATTGATGTTACTAGATTTAGTATTCAAATTTTGCCTAATAGAACCAGAACTACCATACAGTTGCAAGAAATCAAATAATCAACAATTGGGAGTGTGCTAAGGACTTAAGGAAAAAGTGTCACTTGAGTATTGTCAGTTAACCCATTTAAAAGGCTTCCTTTTGGGGCCGGGGATTTAGCTCAGTGGTTCAGGTGCCTTCCTTGCAAGTGCAAGGGCCCAGATTTGGTCGCCAGTAACCACATACCACAGTGCTGGGCTTGAAGACTTACACCCACCAGCAATAAGAACCACATACCACAGTGCCAGGTGTGGTGGTTCATGCCTGTAATCACAGCATTAAGGAGGCAGAAGCAAAGGATTGCTGTGAGTTCCAGGCTGGCCTGGGTTATATAGTGAGCTCAGGGCTAGCCTGAACTACAAAAGTGAGACCCTGTCTAAAAACAACAACAACAAAAAAAGGTTTCCTCTTTTCTGTAGGCTTCTGTTGTCTCACATTCAAAATAAGCAGTTTGAATTAGATGATTTCTAGGAAAATATATATACATATAGACTGACTCATGGAAATATATTTACATGTAGAGTTTTTCATTTACGTACAGTTACATATATTTACATATATAGTCTTTGAGCTAGAAGTTATGACAGCAATAGATTAAATCCTCAGTCACAGTCACTAAGTTAGTGTGTAGGGTTGGGACCCAGGACAGACTAAATATTTTCACTTCAGATTTTCATATTGTAAAATCCTATTGATGAGGCTTCCAGTCCAGATCAGGTTGATTTCTCACCATTCCTTCCCATTAAATACAATGATAAACTGTGGAAATAATTCAAGAGGCAACTAAAGAAGAACTTTAAAAAAAAACTAGTAAGAAGTGGTTTGGATTTCAAAAACTGTAGTAAAAGCATGGTAGCAGGGTATCTAGCATGCCTTTACACAGTAGAAAGTGGCAATGCAGACTGTATTTACTGATCCTACACTAACAACAAAAGACAGCCTTCCCCAGGTCAAACAGAAATCAACAAGAGGTGAGCCCAGAGCACCAGTAATGATATTGATCAATACCTTCCCCACTCCTCACTAACAAAATGACTTTCCACTTACCTTTCCTCACCTTGAGAAGTAGGGTAGCCAGGAGACATTGGCCAGTGAGGCTTTACCACAATAAGCACTTGTCCAGGGAGTCCTTTCCATGTCCACAGGCTGTTCAAAAGGAACTAGTATGGAGCCTCTGTCTCTGCCATACTGAGAACTCTATCCCCTCAGCTTGTACTGGCAGGAAACAAAAAAAGCCCAGTAGTACCACCAGATAAATAAAACCAATATAGCACCAAAAAGGCTCTAAAAACTAAACTCTAGCAGAGCCATGGATGACAAAATATTTTATAAATCACATCTGATCATTGAAACAAAAATTGTCATACCATCAGATTACCAAGCCAATGACATTTAACAAGTTGGAAATATAAAAGAACATAAATGGATGTAAAGTTATCACACTTCAAAGAGTGTTAGGATATTAAAACTCAAAAGCTGTGATAAATCACATAGCTATATTTTAATAACACTTTGCAAGTATAATAAAGGCATACTAAAAATTATAAATCCAAATGGAATCCTCAAAATGCTCAAATAATGCATAGGAAGTTAGGAACAACAACTAATATCAATGTGTACCTTACATGTAAATAGTTTAAATATATCAAGGGATTAGAAGTGGTTTAAAAACATTAGCCTACTTTATCTTGTATATAAAAACTCATTTCAAATTCATAATATACTTTGGAGCAAAGAAAATTACTATAAAGAGTGATATAACAAAGGCTAAAAGATCAAGCTTCAAAAGAAAATGATTTGTCTATGGACATATTATTATGTACACCCCTGATCTCAGAAGCTAAATACTGTTCAGCCTGATTACAATTTGAATGGGAGAAATGCAATTATCCTAAATGAATACTCAACATCAGAAATTAAAAATATGTAAAACAGAAACTGATAGATATTGCATGAAAATACACTCACAGTTACATTGGCAACTTTAACATCTACCTCTTAGTAAGTGAAAAAAAACAAAAAAACAGAAAATCAGTAAAGCTACAGAACTGAAAACTACTAACAATGAAATCTATATATACTGAGGACTATACTCAAATACAGTAAAGTACATATTCTTTTCAAACTCTGGTAGGATATATGTTTGAGAGACTGTTTCCTGACCTTTAAAATATGCATCCACAAATGTAAAGGAGTTATAATACATAGATTGTGCATTTTGACCACAATATACTAAAACTAGAAATTGGTACTAGAAAGACAGCAGTAAAATCTCTAACCGCTTTGGTACTAAACAATCCAACTCTGTACAATCAATGGAGTTTGGAGAATTTTTAAAAAGTCAAAAGTCTGCTTGAAGTCTAGTATGTAAAATATATTTACAACTTATAGTTCTTATACATTAAATTTATTGGTACATTTTAGGTATACAAGATGATCACATTCATTATTGATAATTTGTTCCTGTACATTATACATCCTGGTTCTTCCTTTTTCTCATGCCTCTTCCTTTCCTTCACCTCCGAGTTATGTAAGCTTTGTTTTGGATTTTTTCTTCTTTTTTCATTTTTTCTTAATCTTCTTTTATTTACCCTGTCACTCTTCCCTAATTCCCTTTCCCTTTTGAACATTTTCTCACAGTATCTATCTACATTTCAGTCCTCATATATATTTTCAGTTTCTAATACTAGAGAAACAATTGGGCATTACACATGTAAGTCAAGTTTATTTCACTTAAGAGTATGGATTCGAGGTGCATTCATTTAGCTATATAAATTACTTTAGTTTATCTTACATTATGGCTGAGTAATAATACTCTGTTTTACAAAAAAACCCAAAAAACAAAAAAACTCCACATCTTCATCCAATCAGCAGTTGATGGATATTTTTGTTGTTTTCAAGATTTATCTATTACAAACTGTGCCATTGTATACACGGGTCCATATATATTACTGTATATATTATATTATAATATTAATTGTGTTATAATATTTATGTATATATATATGTATATTA
The DNA here is from genome assembly GCA_004026965.1 of Petromus typicus. Lineage (NCBI taxonomy): Eukaryota > Metazoa > Chordata > Mammalia > Rodentia > Petromuridae > Petromus > Petromus typicus. The sequence goes on along the minus strand of PVIR01002492.1, from coordinate 60,118 downwards.
CTGTTTTTAATATTTTCAAGTTCATACACAGAAGAGGACTAAGTAAGTCAAATGGGTTCCCTAATCTCAGTTTTTTTTTTTTTTTGCTTTGTAATCAGTATATTAAGGAGACATTCATACATTTCAACAACTGCTTAAATTCTGTTACTTAGATTTAAGCCGGTAAACATGACTTAAACATACAAGTAAAACTATTCATCATCATTTGCTATACTATTACCATTAAATTACAGTTACTTTGGAGCATAAGTCAAATGGGTTAAAGTAAGCCTGTAACATACCTAAAAGAACACCTTCTTATATTACACATGCAAATTAGCTTTCCGTGTAGTCTCTTCACTTTAATATCAAAGTTAGCCAGCTCTGAAGTCACTACCAAAGGCTTATCATGGTCCGAAGAGAAGGGAAATATAACCAGGACTGGGCAACATAATTTTATATATATACTTAAAGAGATGGCACAGCAGAAGGGAATGCAATCCTAGAAATGCAAGCCCTTAAGAAGCAGCATTATGATAAACCCCTTCTTTAGAAAGGTATCATTTCTATCACTGATACCACAGGCTAAATTGTATTTTATGCCACCTTCAAGAAACAGCTGAGGCAATAGAATGCAAAGGCATCACAATGAGTCCCACTTAATACAAATAACTAGACAGACGAACATTTCTACAAACTTTCCTTTTCTGATTGCCAGTTAAATACAGTTTTAATCCACAGCTTGACAAGGAAGGGTCATACACCAAATCAACATATACCTAGCATTTCAGTCTATGTTTGTCCATGTATACAACTGAAATCACTTACAAGGTATGGCCTAACAGACGCCAGGGTTAGGTACTTTTTACAGGCATTAAACTTCATCTTGCACAGTGCAGTCATCATACATATAGGGCAAAGTCAGAGCTTTTGTATTTGCATTTATTCTTCATTTAACTTTTAAAACACTACTATAATGAATATTGAAACAAAAACAATAGCAAGTAGTGAGCAAATGATTATAGTCCTTCGCGTGTTCACTACTGCACACAATACCAGCAGTGAGTATTTATTACCCACTGCCCCATTAAGAGGTCTGACACTGGACACCTCCCCTGGGATGATGCTCGTCATCCTTCATAGGCTTCTCCATTATAATGGCGCCGTCTTTCTTGATTTGGATCAAAGTCCACCAGTTCTACTTGATCCATTTCATCTGTCTCTTCTACTTCCTTCCTCTCAGGTAGGAGTTTTTCCAGCAATGAGAGTTTATCAGGAGAGAGAAAACCATTTTCAGGAAAGTTTACCTTAAATTCGATGATTAGACGACCCTTTTCATATGGTCTACGGTAAATTGGCATGCCTTCATTTAGCACACACTTGATGTCTCCATGCTTGACAATCTGACCTGGATGAGAAGTGATGACTATGGTTCGGTTGTCAAGAGTGGAGACTGGCTTTTGGAAGCCACATAGTGCTTCAACCAGCTGTATGTCCATACACATGAACAGGTCTTCCCCTCGCTAAGTAAAAACAGCATGGTCCTTCTGATCTAACACAATGATAATATCTCCTGGCTCCAGTCCTGGCTCTTGGTCTCCTTCACCGTGGAATGTTATCTTCTGCCCATCTTTCATGCCTTTGTCAATATGAACTTCTAGAATCTTCTTCTCTCTAACTATCTTCCTTCCGTTGCAGCTTTTACATCTATCTTTAGGACTGATGCGTTCTCCATGGCCCTGGCATTCCATGCACACAGACTGAATCTGCTGAACCATTCCAGGTCCTATCTGATGAATTCGTATTTGCATTCCAGTACCTCGGCAGTTGGGACAGCACTCCACAGCTCCTTTCTTACCACCTCGGCCTTCACATTTGTCACAAATCACATTCTTTTGCAGAGCCAGTTTCCTTGTTGCACCATTATATAAATCTTCTAAGGTAACCGAGAGCTGATGTACCACATTTTTACCTCTCCTTTCTCTCTGCATCCTTCCTCCTCCTCCAAAAAACATATCAAAGATATCCATGGGGAAGCCAAAACCGCCACCTGCTCCACCCTCCTTAATTGCCTGTTCTCCTCCTTTGTCATATAATTCCCTTTTCTTGGCATCAGAGAGAACTTCATAAGCTTGTGAGATCTGTTTAAATTTTTCTCCTTCATTTGGATTCTTATCAGGGTGGTACTTCAAAGCCAGTTTCCTATATGCCTTTTTCAATTCTTCTTGGGTAGCATTGGGTTTAACCCCCAAAACATCGTAGTAAGTGGTTTCTTTCACCATTTTCTACAGCCGGTGAGCGGGCCGGGCCAGAGTGGGGCAAGCAGGAAGGAGCGCGTAGCCGTGAGCAGTTCAGGCAACCGCTCCTCAGCCTTTCAACGCGTTCTGGAAAGTTCCATCTAATCTCAGTTTTTTGAGGACTCTCCACAGTGGTTGCACCAGTCTACATTCCCACCGACAGTAGACAAGTTTTTCTTCTTCCCCACAGCCTTGTTAATATTTGTTATTGGATCATTTCTTGATAGCAGCCTTTATTTCTGGAGTGAGATGAAATTTTAGTATTTTCATTCCAGCTATCCAATGACAAGTGATGTTGGACCTTTTTTTTCATATTTTTATTTGCTGGTTTTACTTCTTCCTCTGAAAAATGTCTATTTCAGATGCTCATTTTTGGATTGGATCTTTAAATTTGGGCAAGTTTACTTTTTGGTAATTCTTTATATATATGAATGCTTTGTCTGAGGAAGAGCAGATGAATTTTTTCCTACATTGTGGGTTACCTCCTCACTCTGTTGGTCATTTCTCTTGCTGTGCAAAAGCTTTGAATAAGATGAGATCCCAGTTGTTGATTCTGGTGCCAGTTTCTGTGCAACTAAGATTTTGTTCATCGTCTTAAAGTAAGTGTTTATTGTCCTCTGCATTTCTGCTGAATTTGTGGTGATTTCTCTTTTTAAATTCCTGACTGCATAGATTTGAGTCTTTTCTTTCTTTGTTTGATAAGGTTGGCTAAGGGTTTATCAATTTTATTTATTCTTTCAAAAAACCAACTCTTTGATTCATTGATTTTTTTTTTTTATCATTCTCTTAGTTTCTATTGCATTAATTTCTGCTCTGAACCTTATAATTTCCACCCTGGTATGAGCTTTGGGTTTGTCTTTCTCTTCTTTTTCTAGGAGCTTGAGGTTCAGCATTGGGTTGTTTATTTGAGCCCACTCTATTTTCCTAGTAGGAGCATTCACTGATATGAATTTCCCTCATAGAACTGCTTTCATCGAGTCCCATAGATTCTTGTATGTTGTACTGGTATTATCACTTAACTATAGAAACTGTTTAATTTCATCTGTGACCCATTGGTTGCTAAGAGAATGTTGTTCAATTTCCATGTGATTGTGGGGTTATTGGAATTTTTTTTGCTATTGATCTCCAATTTCAAGGTGCTGTGGTCTGATAGGATAACTTCAATTCCTTTACATTTACTTTAGCATACTCTATGAACTGGCACATGGTCTGTTTTGGAGAATGACCCATGAGCAGCTGAGAAGAATGTGTATTCTGTCCTTGTGAGATGAAATACTCTATAGACATCAATTAAGTGCATTTATTCAAAAATTTGGTTCAGTTCAAGTATTTCATTATTGATTCTTTGTCCAGTTGATGTATTTACACCAGTGAGGTACTGAGGTCCCTGCTACTATTGTATTGGTGCTTTTCTGGCTTTTAATGTCCATTAACATTTGTTTTATATAGTTGGGTGCACTAGAATTTGGTGCATTTATATTTATGAATGTTATTTCTTCCTCCTGTACAGTTCCTTGTACTAAGATGTGATGCCCTTCTTTGTTTCTCTTAATTAGTTTTTGTTTGAATAGTCTTTTCCTACATTAATGTCTTCTAGAGTTCTACCTAGCCTATTTTCCAGTAGAGTTAGTGTTCCAGTTTTGTACTTAGGTCTTTAATAAACTTCAATTTTAATTTAGTGCATGTTGAAAGATATAGGTCTAATTTTAATATTTGACAGGTTGATACTCAGTTTTTCCAGCACCATTTATTAAAGAAATTCTTTTTCATCTAGTGAGAGAGTTTGGCTCCTTTGTTCAAGATGAGATGGCTGCTTATGAGTAGAGTTGTTTCTGGATCATCTAGTCTGTTCCATTATCCTTTGGGTCTGTTTCATTGCTAGTACTATTCTGTTTTTGTCACAGTACCTTTGTAGTATAGTTTCACATCAGGGATTGTGATACCCCTGCTTTGTGCTACAATTACCTTTGTTGTTTGACTTCTGAGTTTGTGTTGAGAAGTTTGCTGTGATTTCCTTTGTACGTGATTTGTTGTTTGACTTCTGAGTTTGTGTTGAGAAGTTTGCTGTGATTTCCTTTGTACGTGATTTGTTTCTTTTCTTTAACTGACTTAAATATTTTATTTTTCTGTTGGATTGCTCAGATCTTGACCACTATATACTAGGTGTAGTTTATTTTTTTTATCATGGCTAGGTATTGTATGCATCATTTATCTTCATATCAAAGTCTTTTCCCTTGATTGAGAAGTTTTCTGCTATTACTTTTATGACCAGGTTTCTTATGTGATTTACACTATCTCCTGCTTTTTATCAACTCCAGTCAATCTTATGATACTTTTCTTTGCATTTTATAGAAGCTGCTGGGTTTATTATCATGGTTTCTTGATATTGTTAAGGAATTTCTCCATACTTGATATTCTATCTTCACATACACTCATTCTACTCTGTATACATTCAATGGACTTTTTAATTTCCTGGTATATACTTGAATGTGCTTTTGGACTCCATTTCTTCCTTAGGCTGAGTGTTCATTGTTTCTATCAAGTTCCTGAGCCCCATTATTTTTAAAAATCTTTTTGTGTTCTAGAATCACTAAATATTATCTTTCATTCTGTTCCCAATCTCTGTAGTTACCCTGGAAATCATTTCTCCTTTGATTTTTTTCCTACAGTCTTATTAACTTGTTCTATTACTTCCTTTGTTATCTGTCTAGGGAGTCCAGATGGTTGACTTTCAGATCACCCTACCTTGTTGCCCTCTGTTTAGCCTTTGGTGAGCTGGAAGTTTGGATTTGCATGTTGTTTAGGTGTCTTCTCATTTTTATTTTTTACTGTTTTGGTGTTTTTTGATTTAATTCCTTTGTTAATACTTGTATGTTGAGTATTCTGAGTATCTTTACTGTGAATATTCAGAACCCATAGAGAATGCCTGCTTCTCATGAGTGTCTTCCAGGGATAGCTGGGCTTTGGGTTTTGAGTCTATAATGACCCTTATGCAGTGCTGGTTTGGGCATACCAGGAAGGACAACAGACTAGAACAAACACAGAACTTTAGCCAAAATAGTATAATCAACATCCACAATAGCATCAAACACAGCTTAGAAAATGACAAATTTTTTGTGACTAATAATCTGTTACAGTAAACCACATGACTAGACTTGTGATTATATATCAAAACCCAGGACCAACCAAAAATACACTTACAGTGAGTAAACATTTGAAAGACTGAATTTACCCTGCAAGAAGAAGACTTAGAAGAAATTGGGGAGATAGAGAAATAGAAGAGGAAAAGGTTAGAAATAGGCCTAGAGGACAAAGGGAGATCATGAAAACTTTGGGGAATTGGTGCAGCCAGGAGTGACAGAGAGAAAGAAGGTACAAAAACATGAGCAGAGCAAATTAACAGCAACAGGAAAGCTAGAAACTATATTCATGCTCATATGAAAATAACATAATTGGGAAAAACAAAACTGGACAAAACCAGAAACCAGAAATCAGAGAAATAAAGAAGAAAAGAAAAGGAAGAAAAAAAGAAAGATTGTCTACTTCAAGGTATATCTCTCTGTCACTGGTAGAAAATGTGAGAATCCCAGTAGATTAAACTCTGCATGGTTACACTGCAGCTTGGAGCCATCTGTCTCCCACAGCAAGTCAGGTTCTGGTAGGAATCCCAACCACTCACAACCCATGAAGTCTGCTGCATTTCTGTTACAGTGGCCCACTTTTCCGTTCCAATGGGCTTCAATTCTCACCTACAAGCTTGCAGAGTCCCCTTTCTCCTAATTACCACTTTACCATTTTCCTGATCTCAGTAAGATAGTCTTTCTGCTCTCTATAGTTGTCTCAGGCTTGCAAACATTTCTACAGGCTGTATACCATTGTGATATACATTGGTCTATCCACTGCTGTCAAAAAACTCTTAGAAAAAGATTCATATCACAATGACATATATGCACACATGCTTATAGCACCTCAGTTTGTAATAGCTAAATCTTAGCAACAGCCCAAATGCCTATCAATAGGAGACTGGATAAAGAAGATTTTTTTTTAAATTATAAAATGGATTACTATTTTACCCTAAACAATAATAAATTTGAGTCCTTTTTTTAAAGGTTTTTTGAGACAGGGTCTCGCTTTGTGGTTCAGGCTGGCCCTGAGCTCAGCCTCAAACTCACATCATAGCAATCCTCCTGCCTCTACCTCCAGAGTGCTGGGATTACAGGCGTGAGCCACCACGCCAGGCACTGTGGTATGTGGTACTGGTTGCTGCTGGGCGTGAGTCTCCACACCCAGTATTGTTATGTGGTGACTGGGGATCGAACCCGGGTCCTTACACTTGCAAGACAGGCGCCGGAACCACTGAGCTAACTCCCCGGCTCCAATTAATGCATTTCTTAATTAGCTATATTTAGCCATTTTTAATGTATACATAAAATATGACACGTAAAATAATTAACAACAAAAGTCCAAATAACTTAGTTTTTAAAAGATAGTTCACAAATTTGTGAGTTTTTTTTTTTTTTTTTTTTTTTAAACCAGGTTCCCTGTCAGGTTTTTATATTGGTACAAGATAAAAACATCTCTTAAGGCTTCAACAGGAGGAAAAGTAGCTACTTTCAAATCACTCAGAACATTCTCCTGTTCTTAAGAAGGTCTGCTCTCAAAAATAAACAAACAAACAAGATAAACTAGTACCAAAACCTACTGCGGTTTTACTTAGAGCCTCAATGAACTGGTAGAAAGGAAACAGCAAACATCATCCCCTTCTAGCCTTCTAGACAGGGGAAGCAGAATACTGAACTCTGGCTCCCTCTACCGTTCATGTGTGGAAGGAAAATACACAGCCCTACTCTTACAGATTTCTTGTCTCTGTAAGAGGCATATGAAGAGGTGAGAAGCATTTATGAAAGTCACAGCCCAGATGGGTAAGCTCGCTAAAACAATAAGACCTAATCATAGGACAACAAAGCATTTCCATTCCCTCCATAACCTACTATCACATCAATTTTTCATCTGTATCATCACAAGGGCACACAGCTGAGAGATCACTGATCTTCTAAAAAAAAAGTCTGTAGAAAATTCCGAAGACCACAGGGGACAAAAACCAAAGACATCACAGGAAATTTTTAGCATATGATACCAACAGATACACAAAACCATAAACACAGCCTAACCTACTATCTTAGTACAAACCTTACTGAAAAGTACTATTTACCTCAGTTCCTTTTACCCAGAATATCACGTCTGCCTTTCCAGCAAAAAATTATAGTGTACACTAAAAGATTATACTTCACATGGTAAAAACACAGAACAGAGAGACAGATTCAGACTCAGTATGGCAGGAATGTTAGAATTATCCAACTGAATTTCAGATAATTATGAGTAATGTACTACAGTCACTAATGAAAACATTGACAACACAGAAGAGTATCTGAATAATCTACATGAAGAGATGAAAACTCTAAGAACAAAAGTGAGATGTTAGTTCACCTGGACAATTTAAGAGAAATCTAGTCTGACTTTTAAAGGTTCAGGAGTTGGTACAAAAAAAAGCATCAGTGAGTTTAAAGCAACATCAGTAGAATCCTTTAAAACAGAAATAAAAATTTAGATGAAGGGGAATGAAAAAGATGGAACAATATTCAGGAGCTATGGGAAACTTATAAAATATACCTTTTTGTAAAGTAGAATAATTCTAGATAAAGTTGTCAAGGGAGAACCAGGAAGACAGAGAAAAAAAATGATGAAATCTTTAATGCAATAATTACTTAGAATCGTGCAAAACTAACTATAGATATCAAATAACAGACCCAGGAGAGCTCAAAGAACATTTTTAAAAATGAATATTTTACAAAATCTACATCTAGGCCTGTCAAATTCCAGAAACTTCAAAGCCAAAGAATATCTTGAGAGGAACCAGAGGAGGAAATCCATACTAGATAACATCTGTTACCTGAATGCCTTAAATATGTTGAAAAAGCCAAAGGATATCAGGAACACAATGTTTGAGTAAAATAAAAAAATCAGTGAAAAGTTAGAATTTTTTTAAAAGAACCAAACATAAGCGTGAGCTAAAGATACACTGACTGCATTAAACAGTTTACAACACTGAGTGAATATCCTACTTTAAAATAATGAAGAATTAGAGAACTTTAAAATGTGTCATTTGAAGTTGTTTGATCTGATGAAAAAAAAAAAGAAAAAAAGAATGAATAAAAGTGAATTGAACCCAGGGATTTAATGAGAAACCATGAATCAGATAACATGTGCATAATAAAATAGAGAAAAGAAATGGGTATATAAATATACAGTTCAATGAGTTTCATTAGCCAAAGAAACTCACACCAAGACATAGAGCAATAAAACTGCTGAAGGACAAAGGATTTTGAAAGGAACAAGAGAAAACTTATCACATACAAGGGATCTTTAATAAGATTATTAGTTGATTTGCCAATATAAACCTTTGTGAATAGAAGGTAGTATATTTAGTACATTCAAATTGCTCAAAGAAAGAAAAATGAACAAAGGATTCTGTATTTGGCTGTTTTATTGGAGAACAATTGTTCTTCAAGAATGAAGAAGAAATTAAGACATTCCTAGATAAATGAAAGCTGGGGAGTTCATTATTACAAAACTCATCCTATTTTTGCACTTTTTTTTTTTTTTTTGGCAATGGAAGTCTTTCAAGTTCAAATGCAAGGATTCTAGAGAAGAAACCAAAATTATACAAAAGACTGTAATGTGTTCGAGGCCAGCCTGGGCTACTTAATTAGTTCAAGGCCAGTTTGAACTACATAATGAAACTCTATCTCAAAAGGAAAAAAAAAAAAAAAACCATACAAAACATAGTTACTTTTGAATGATGGTAAATGTAAACTGAGCATTTTGTAATTTTTATCTGTAACTCAACTTTTTGTTTTCTACAAGATTTAAAATACAAAGACCTAGAAAAGAGCTACAGATCTGTGTCGATGGGTATATACCACATAAAGATGTAATTTGTAACATCAATAAGAAAAAGTAAGGATATCAAGCTGTAAAGGATAGTTTCAATGCAACTGAAGTTAAAGTGGTGTAAGTTTCAAAAGGTGATGACTTTAGGTTGTTATATGTAATCCTCTTACTGACTATAAAGAAAGCAACTATAGGAGAAACAAAGAAGAAATTATGAAGAAATAAAATGTATGAACAATTTTGTACAAAGGAAGGCAATGATGGAGGAGACAAAGAATAAAACATTATGAGACACACACAAAAATAAAATAGCAGGTGTAGTCCTTCCTCCACAACAGGTACTTTTAATGGATCAAATGTCACAATTGAAAGATACATATTAGAAAAATGGATTTAAATAAAAAACAGCATCCAACTATATGCTGTCTAAAGAGACTCACCTCAGATCCAAATATATAAATAAATAGACTGAAAATAAAATAAGAGAAAAAGATCATATTTCATGCAAGTATTAATAAAAGAGAGCAAGAATGCGTATATTAATATCTGATAAGATAGATTTTAAGTCAAAATTTGTTTCAAGTGAAAATATGGACAGCCAATACCTATAGAAGAGCCAAATCACTAATATATAACAATTATAAACATGTACACCAAACACCAGACCCCTTAAGTGTATTAAGGAAACGCTGATAGAACTGAAGGAAGAACAACTAGATGACATAGTTAAAAGGCTTCAATACTACACTTTCAATAATGAGAAAAACAACTGGTTGCAGTGGCTCACACCTATAATCCCAGCACTCAGGAGGCAGAGGCAGGAAGATAGCCATGACTTTGAGGCTCGCCTGGGCTACATAGTGAGCTCAGAGTCAGCCAAAAAACAAAACAAAACAAAACAAAACAAAAGTACTAGAAACAACTCTATTGCTAAAACTTCAGTAATTAAAAAACTTAACATTACTAAAATTTTAATTATATCCAAATCAATTTACACATTTCATCAAAATGTCGCAGATATTTTTTGCATAGAGAAATTTACTCTTAAAATAATACGCAAAATATGTAATTTTGAGGGAGTACAAGTAATAAAAATTTGTTTTTCTTTCTTTCCTTTTTTTTAAAAATTCTTTTTTTTTTTTTTTTCACTATTGGGCCCTGAACTCATGACCTTACAGTTGCAAGGCAGGCGGTGATGCCACTGAGCTAAATCCTCAGCTCAAAAATTTCTCAATAAAGAAAAATAATGTGGGAGACTTCATACATTATAGTACTGAGATAAACAGAGGCACATACTCTATTAATCAGCCTTCTTGCCGCTAGGACAAATACCTGAGGACCATCACGTAAAGCAGAGGTTTATTTTGGCTCACAGTTGCAGTGGATTCAGCCAATGGCTGACCAGCAACAAGGCAGAAACAGTACTGTACAGGAAAGCTGTTCATTGCCTTGCAGCCAGAAACTAACGAGAGAAAGCAGTAGCAGAAGATGAAAATGCAGCCATCCAACTCACATCCCCAGTGTCTTCTGGCCAGACTCTGTCTCCTAAAGTGAGAATTTAAGGGCGCATTTTATTTATTTATTTATTAGGGTTTTTTTTTTTTTTGAGACAGAGTCTCACTTTGTAGTTCAGGCTGGCCCTGAGCTCAGCCTCCAACTCACATCACAGCAATCCTCCTGCCTCTGCCTCCCGAGTGCTGGGATTACAGGCATCAGCCACCATGTCTGGCACTGTGGTATGTGGTGCTGATTGCTGCTGGGCGTGAGTCTCCACGTCCAGTATTGTATGTGGTTACCAGGGATCGAACCCGGGTCCTTGCTCTTACAAGACAGGCGCCGGAACTACTGAGCTAAATCCCCGGCCTCTTTTTTTTAAAGCTTTTTTGAGATAGGGTCTCACTTTGTAGTTCAGGCTGGTCCTGAGCTCAGCCTCAAACTCAGCAATCCTCCTGCCTCTGCCTCCCAAGTGCTGGGATTACAGGCGTGAGCCACCATGTCAGGCATTGTGGTATGTGGTTAACAGGGATTGAATCTGGGACCTTGCGCTTGCAAGGAAGGCACCAGAACCACTGAGGTAAATCCCCGGCCCCTGTATTTACTCTTACAACTTCATACTCTGTCCTTCCATGGGCTCCTGGGAGGGATATTTTTAACTACCATCCAAGATCCACTTCTGAAATCTGGGTAGAAGCTTCTACGACCCTATCACTGTTTCAGTTTGCATGCTTGAAAAACCAGCAGCTTGTGAATGACTCTAAAGTCATCTGCCGGTTTGAGCAGTAGCTATTCCCCTTGGGCAATGATCCTTTTGGACTCTGATTGGCTGGATGGCTGAATGCAGGGATATAGTTTCCTGGGCACCCTTAAATAATCATGCTTTCCAGGGTATCTTGTCAAATGAAAGATTTATAGTTTTGCAAGTGTTAGCCTATGATGGGGGGTGTTCTTAATGGTTTCTGAGGTAACAGCATCTTTCTTCTGGTCTCTGTACAAAGAGGTAGAATCTTTTGAATTATCATCTTTGCATGCTCTCCTTTGTAGCAATTTTGTCGGCACTTCTTTTCTGGCAAAACTGCAAACTTTTCAAATCGTTGATCTGTGCTGTCTACTCCTAATTCTCACTATTGATCTGACTGTAAAGCAGCCAGAAATATCCATATCACAGACTAACAATTGGGCTGCCTTGAATTCTTCTGTCTGTAAATTCAGCTTCTTGCAAAGTTTTAGGGTATGAATAAAATATAGACAAATTATTTGGAAGAGTGTAATATACATGAATGCTAAACTGTTTCCTGGAGGAGTCCTTATTCTCATCTGAAACCATATCTCATACGCAATAAAATGGCTACTGAAGAATTTTAAATAGCCTATAGCAAATTTCAGTGATAATATAGAGAAATGTGAACATTTATACACTATTAATTGAAATGTAAAATGGTGCAACTTCCATGGAAAATATTATGGCAGGTCCTAAAAAACTGAAAAATGGAGCTATCATAGGTCTAGTATCAGATTTGTGATATTGTACTATAGCGTGTAATACAGGTGAAGTGTGCAGTCTCTATATTAGTGTTACAATTATATGTGAAACTATAATTATCTCAATAAAATGCATAGTAAAAGTTCTTCAAGTACTTTTTTTCATTAATAATATCGTACTCTGTTGCTTTTACCACCAAATACCTTATTATTGGGAACTAATCAACTTCCCAGAAGGCCTCTTACCATGAACAGCTATAAGCCACTGACTCAAACTAAGCTGAAGTTAACATGCTCTCTTCCTTTCTTTTTCTTTTTCTTTTTTGGCATCACTGGAGACTGAAACCAGAACCTTCACACTGAGATATATCTCCAACTTATTTTTACTTTTTATGTAGAGACAGCATCTCAGTAGGTCGCTAAAGTGCCCAGGCTGGGCTCTTCCTTGTGATCCTACTCATTCAGCCTTTGGAATGCTGGTTTTAGAGGCCTGCACCTTCACACCTTGCTTGATAAGCTTTTGATGTTCTGTAATCAGAGTCACTGATCAATGAGACACTGACAGTTCTGAAAGGTGTAATCTGGCCTCCTGTGAATTCCCAGGCAGTATCAGTGTGGAAGCAGGCTGCAGGACTACTCACTTCACGGTAGACTGAAAGGACACTGGCTGGAAAGAAATAGTTGAAATCGCTTTCTTCCTTAGATAAGGGGACATGGAGGATAAAATACCGTGGTTCAGATCCCTAACATGCTGTTTTGAGTTAGTGAAAGTGACTATGTTCTCTGGGGTCCCAAGGTTAAGGAGAGGATACAATCCACTCAGGGGTACTTTGTAGATGAAGACATGAGTTTAGCAGAAAGGGCTAACTGAGCTGCTCAGAAATGAATAAGATATACAATTTATAAGATATAAATCTCATTATTCTGTACTATACTATGTGCCAGTTAACAAAGTATATATATATATATAAAAAGTGCTACTTCTGGATGGAGCAATTGCCTTATTGTTGGAAGCATTTAAGTTAAGGCCATTGAATATGTCTAAGAAATTAACATTTCCTTTTAACGTGCAAATTCTAACACTAAACTAATCATGTGAAAAAGAACTCTTGGTACTTTATCCCACTACATCTCTGGTTCCCTGACTGCTTTTTTGTTTTTCTGAGTGAATTATTCTCTTTTTTGGTGATTAGAAAGACAAAGAGAAGTGCTCCAAAGTAATGAGATCAGTGTGCTCTACACACTGACGTCTACTAAGGGAAAAGTCATTATAATTAGTTTTCATGGGGTACAAAGAAACAGAGCCATGAAATAGTCCCCTGTGATGGACAGAGAATAACCAAAGATATCTAGGGCAGTGTGGAGCTCTGGCATGTTTTCATTTGATGAAGTAGAATTGTTTCTATGTACATTTTCACTAATACAATGAACTTTTTCAAAGACACCTTGTCTTTCTTTGTTTCTGTGTTCTGCCTACATCTAGACTCTGTACACAGTGGCTGCTTTACAGTTTCCCAAACGTGGTCAGACTGCAGTGTGGATTCTGTGCCTAAGCTGGGCTGGCTGCCTTTTCACCCCAGAGTGAGGCAGAAGACTGGCTCCTAGCATCATTTTATGTGGCATCTCAAATATATACTGTGACTATGTATAAAGGTATTTTTGTAGCACTTCCCTCATTTGAAAGAAATAAAATAGATAACATAAGACTCGGAAGAGGTGACCTTTTGACAGACTTTCCAGTGTTGATATTAATCTAACAATGATTCTGCAGGGGTGAGAAGAATGGGAAGCTGTGGATATATATATATATATATATATATATATATATATATATATATATTTTTTTTTTTTTTAGGTTTTTTGAGACAGGGTCTCACTTTGTAGTTCAGGCTGGCCCTGAGCTCAGCCTCAAACTCATCACAGCAATCCTCCTGCCTCTGCCTCCCAAGTGCTGGGATGACAGGCGTGAGCCACCACGCCCGGCACTGTGGTATGTGGTACTGGTTGCTGCTGGGCGTGAGTCTCCACACCCAGTATAGGTATGTGGTTACCGGGGATCGAACCTGAGTCCTTGCGCTTGCAAGACAGGCGCCGGAACCACTGAGCTAAATCCCCGGCCCATTCTTCTTCTTTTTTTAAAAAAACTGTGTTTATTGGTAGCTTTAGAAAAGCTGACTGATAGCACACTCCAGTATAGAGCTTTTCTCGCCCTCCTCTTCACTCTAGAGAGTTGGCAGAGGACAAGGCAGCACGTTGCTTGGCCCTAAAGAAGCCATAAAGGAAATCCAGAGAAGTTAAGTTCAGAGGACAAATTAGAGAGGTTTGGGCTCAGAAGAAAGTGTGCTAAGAAAACCTGAGCTTTCTCAGGCCTATTATGGTTAGGGGTGAGCTTGGAACAGCCTTAGCTCAGGGGCCTCACCTTTGTGCCCATTTGAGAGGTAGAGCAGGATACGCAAGGACAAATAGGAGCAGTAATCCTAGCCTTCTACCTGACTAGGCACCTGTTTATTTTTCAGTCCTTCCAGGATTTCCCTGGGGGCATCCCCCTCCTCTCCCTGGGACAGCTCCCAGAATGACACTGGTAAGATAACACGGGCTGAGAGAAGGAGGGGTGGAGGGTAGCCTAAAATTAGCCCCCTGGATCAAGTCAGCCTAGGGGCTGAGGCCTAGCCTTTCTGCTGGGTCGTTAACAGTGGACAGTGGGGCCTCACCTGCTCCAGCCTGGAGCAGTGCGGGCTCCCTGCACAGGAGCTCCCTGCGCAGGTGCCACCAGGGCCTGAATGCTTTACAGAGGGGTAGTGGCAGCGACCCTGCTCAGAGCAGCCTCAGCCTGAAGTCCTGTAAGTATGTGGACATAAGACACAAGTCGATCAGGGAAGAGTGAGCCTTGCTATTACTGTTGAGTCTGGGACCTGAGAGCACTTGGGAGAAGGGATACTTCTCAGCTTCCTGTCTTCTCTGTCCCCAGAAAGTGTGCCCACCTAAGCCCTCTGATCTATAGGGACCGACTTAAGGGTACTTTCAATTAGACATTACACAGAGGGTAAAGGTTTGTATTTGTCTTTATGGTGTGTTGCAAGTCTGTGGGAGGGGTGTCCAGCAGAGCAGGCTTAACACATAAAGACAGAGCTCCTCAGGGTGGGCAAAGAAAGATGAAGCTGAGAAGTAGTTTACTAATGCCTGAAGGAGTGTTCTAGGCCCCACAGAAAGTAGGCACTCTCCTACAGGAGTTCTTAACCTAGACTCCTAGGTTCCAAGAAAGCCTCAGATAATATACGAAGGGTCCAGAAACAGAAGAGCAAACAGATTTTTTCCTTCTAACCCTGAACTGTAATTTAAGTTTACTATTTTCTTTCAAGAATGAATTCAGGCAATAAATAGCAGCACGATTACCACTTCGTGTAACTTGGTCACAAGAAGAAATCAGACATTTCATATCATATTACAGCGTGACAGAGATCTTGAAATGTCATTTACACTCATTGCCACTTAGGAATTATTAAATCTTATTTAATGAGTCAATAAAGGCTATCTATTACTATATCATGAAATTTAAAAGTGACATTTTGACAGCAGTATTTTAATATAATTGCTTTCGTATAACCCTCTGTATTTTTTATGTAATGCAAATATAATGAGATGTGTCCACAGATTTCACCAGGGTCAAAATCACCAAAGAAGTTTTAAATTCCCAGAACTTTTAGGAACCAAGAAGTGGCTACTGGTACACAGAAGGCACACAAAAATTATTTGACTAATAAATGACAACAAGGTGGAGACAGATAGTATTTGAGATGGGTTTCCTTGTCCATACCTAATGGAGGCAGCATTCACTAAAGTTCCAAAGCCTCGAGAAGCCCTGGCTTGACTTCCTTCTGGAGGCTCATAGGAGTTTTGTTGTGGTCTCACAAAACTGATGCAGGTGAAAGCTTTCATACTGCTCTCCACAGATCCTTGCTTTGTTCATCTACCTGGCCTGTGTCTGGCTCTGGTTCTGCTTTGATGCACCTGGCAAATCCCTCACTTTCTTTGGCTTTAGTTTCTACCACACAAAAAGTGAAGATATCTTTTCCATTTGTTCTACACTAATTAGCTTTGAAATACACAAGATTTTAAATATATTCTAGGTTCCTAAAAATGAGGCACATGACAATTACAGCCATGTGACCTTAACAAAGTAGTTAGTACTCCTACGAACCTTGTTTTCCCCAGTTCTAAACTGGGGCAGTTACTCTAAATTACCTACAAGTTTTATTGTAGCTATGAAGTTATAGGACATTATGTAAGAAGTAATAGTCACAGAAATCAAAAGCCTAAGTGTTGATCATTATAGTAAAAAGAGTGACCCGGGGAAAGCTTTAGCACTGCCCTCCACAGACCCTTGCTTTCTTCATCTACCTAGATCTGAGTCACCAAAATAAAAAAAAGGAGAAAAATATTCAGGCCTTACTCTAAGCAACTTGTATGTGTTAATGTATCCATTCCTAACAACAATACTCCAAGGGAGGTACTGATATCTTCTCTTTAAAGACAAAGAAATGGACATGGACAGATAAAGTAACATACCCTAGATCACACAGCTACTAAATGATAGAGCTGTGATTGAAGAAGGCAGGCAATGGTTTAACACTATACTGTATGGCATCTCCATCTGCAGTGGGGGCAATACAGGCTCACAGAGAAGTTATCATACAGTGTGATGACACTGATAGTACCACAAGAGCACACGCTGTAGAGAAATTAACTCATTAGAAGAAAATGTATTTGGCAGAAGGAAACACTAGATACACAGAAAACTACTATTTTCTTATCACTGGATTTCAGGATATAAATTGAAAATTAATAGGAAATGAGACTGGAGAGACTGGCTAGGTCTGTGAGCTTACTTACATCATAGGGACTGTGCCCTGAAAGAGAGCAGCTATTAAGGGATTTAAAATAGCAGAATGGTGCAGCAGACCAGATTTGTATTTTTATATGTTCATTTATTTATATGGATTATATTGGTACATTTTAGGTATACATCATGATCACATTCATCATTGAGAATTTGTACCTGTACATGATGTATCTTCTTCTCCTTCTTTTTTTTAAATACCAGAAATCAAACTTGAGGCCTTGTGCCTGCAAGGTAGGCGCCAGAACCACTGAGCCAAATCCCAGGCCTTGATATATCTTGATTTCTTTGCCCTCCCTCCAACTCCTTCACTCCCTCTATATACATCAGCTTTATTTTCATTTTTACCTTTTTATCATTTTTTCCTTCCCTCCTTTGCTTTCCACTGCCCCCCTCTATAGTTCCCCTCCTCTTTGAAGATGTTTTTCCTATTTTCACAATACCTATTTTACCAGTTGGACCTCACTTATACTTTCAGTTTCTCACACTAGAGAAATGATATGGTATTTACACATGTGTCTTATTTATTTCACTTATGTGTATGGCCTCAAAATGGACACACCTTGAGGTCAGATTTGTATTTTTAAATTATTGCTTCAGCTGCAATGTGGAGAAAGTATTGAAAAGAGAGACTATCTGGAAAACTATTATAACTGTTGAGGAAAAAGCATGGTAAGTCTAGATAATGTACTGGTAATAGATAGGGGCCTGAGGTGGATGGGTAGCCTCAAGATGTTTCTAGGAAGTGAAGTCCACAAGAATTACTGAGTTGGACGAGAGTGAAAGAAGAAGTAAGGGACTAAGATGAGTCTTGTGGTTTTGTTTGATTGACTTTTGTGGATGATGAGAAACGTACAAATGGATTAAGTTTGCTGCTGCTGCTGCTCTTAGTAGTTTGGTATTTCTGACCTTATAGTTATGATAGAAACTCAATGAATACATGCCTGGAGCTCAAGAGAGAGCTGAGGTGAGAGCTAGAATTCTGGTACTGGAGCAAACTGGATAGAGATGAGAACAAGGAGAATATATATATATTCCAGAGGAAAATGAGAGAGAAGAAAAATCAGGACAGAGTGTAGGGCAGGGAGATGAAGAAGGAGTTTGTAGGAAAGAGTGGTTAGTAGGGAAATATTGCAGAAAAGGCAGCAAAGGAAAGATCAGATCGAGAAACATTTACTGCAGTTAGCAACATAGATGACTTTGGTATGACTGAGTGTAGGTAGAAGCACACTGCAGAGACTTAAGTAAATGGAGAGTAAGAAAGCAGCTAACAGATAATTTGGTACATTTGGTAACAAGTGGAAAGGTGGCCTCGTGTGCATGCCTGGGAGACCTTATTTCAGAAGGGAAAATAAAAAGGGTTGGTGTTTTAGCTCAGTGTAAAAGCTCTGGCTTCATTCCCCAGTGCCACCAAAAAAGAAGGAAAGATGGAGAGAAAGGTTGTTGTAGAAGTGAAGCAAATGACTAGAAATTTTGTTTTGATTTCTAAAATAATTGAGGAGGAGCAGCCAGAGTGAGGGGATCGAAGGGGCACACAAAAGAAGTTTACCATTGAAAAATCTTATATATGACTAGTTTTCTTTCTCCTGCCAAACCCATGAAACATGGACTATATTTTTTTCTTTCTAGTAGATGAGAAAAGGGAGTCTTGAAAAAGGGAAGTAACTTGTCAAACAAAGATTACTCATTAGGAACCAGGGGGTGCTGAGCCACAAATCCTATGCCCATTGTACCCTGAGAATGAATAAGTAATAGGACCATATATGGGGCCCATACTGGCCAGTGGGCAGGGGCCTAAAGCTGAGGGTGACCCCACCCACCTCAAAGTTTCTTTCTATGAGGTGTGAATCTGAAGTCACCTGGCTAACAAAGAGGGGTGGAGGCAGGCAGTGAATAAGAGGAGCTATGTGGCTCTGAGACCTTGGCTGCAGGATATGGGCGAGTAGGGAGAGCTGAGCTGAAAAACCTACCAGCTCACACACTAATAACATCATGAGGTGGGTGAACTTCACTTTGGAGAGCTAAGAATAGAGCTAGTAAACTCAGTGGCTAAGTTAAGTCCGTCATTGAACCATGACTAATTTTGTGGGGCCTGGGGATTATGAGGAGAGAAAATTTGAGGTTGGAGTCAAAGTTCCAGCCAGGATTGTGCAGACAGAATGAGGAAGAGATTGAAACAGAAGAATGGAGGACAGTAGGTAATGAGAAGATGCAGTTTATCTGGGATGTTCTTGGCTTAGGGTGATTCTGGGGGCCAAACTAGCTACACCAGAGAGGATAAACCTTCTCTGGAAACTTTATCTGTTTCCTGCCATCCGTTTGCCTTTCTTTCACTTTAAGCATGCTCTTCATAATGCACCTCTTCACTTAATCAGTAAATGTCATTCACGACCCACTTTCTGATGACCTCTATTCCTGAAGCATGAAGTCTGAGTCTCAGAGAAGGCCATGGGAAACTCAGAAGGAGATTTCATCAGTTATGGGGGCTAGGAAGAAGGTGAACTTCACCTAAAAGGCAGAGATGTGGAGGTGAGGGTTTGCTCCGTGAGCCTGATGTTGGAATGCTCAGAGATAAGCCCTAGTGTCAGGCTCCAACTCAGCCTGACACTACAAACTACCATTTTATTGGCCTAACAGCTGCTAAACTCAAGCTGCTTCATTAATTAACATATACTAAACTGAGTAAAATGGATCTACCTAGTCCTCAGCCATGATGTAAGCTCTCCTGGAGGTAAAGGAATGCAAGATGAATACAGCCCTAACACTGGAGTTTCTTTTCTTTTCTTTTCTTTTTTTTTTTTCTTTTTTTTTTTTTTTTTTGAGGCAGGGTCTCGCTTTGTGGTTCAGGCTGGCCCTGAGCTCAGCCTCCAACTCACATCACAGCAATCCTCCTGCCTCTGCCTCCCATGTGCTGGGATTACAGGTGTGAGCCACCATGTGTGGCACTGTGGTATGTGGTACTGATTGCTGCTGGGCATGAGTCTTCACACCCAGTACTGTATGTGATTAACCAGTGATTGAACCTGGGCCCTTGTGCTTGCAAACAGGTGCCAGAACCACTGAGCTAAATCCCTGGCCCTGGAGTTTATTTTCTAACGGAGCACAGATATGTGGGGGTGCACTGAAAACCCACAGCTGAAATCTAGTTGTGATTTTACTCTTTTTTTTTAGAATTCCAAAGCTGGATGAAATCAGGAAAGGAATGGCAGAAGTAAGAGTTTCAGAGACAAAAACATAGACAAAAGCACCAAGCCATAGAATGGCCTCACCTGTATTGACAGTTGTCCCTGGGGCCTGAAGTGAGATTGTTAGGTGTGAGAGTGAGAAGCAGGCTCCCCATGGATGAGTAGCCTGATAGTGATGGGAAAGGAGAGGAGGTTCAGGAAGGGGATAGCATTCCTCACCTTTGAAAAGGACCTTCAGTCTCTCCTCTCTCTTTTGTCACCCACAGGTTTGGCAGGGCATCCCCCTTATAATGAGAGTGGTCCTGTTCTAGTCAGCCAAGATGAACCTCATGGACATCACCAAGATCCTCTCCCTCCTACAGCCTGAAGAGGAGGAAAGTGACACCGGGGAGAAGCAGGCTCTCAATCAAGCAGTGTATGACAATGACTCTCATACCTTGGATCAGCTTCTATGCCAGGAGCGTTACAAACGTTTCATTAACAGCCGAAGTGGCTGGGGGGTTCCTGGTACACCTTTGCGCTTGGCCGCTTCTTACGGCCACTTGAGCTGTTTGCAGGTCCTCCTGGCACATGGTGCTGATGTTGACAGCTTGGATGTCAAAGCACAGACACCGCTTTTCACTGCTGTCAGTCATGGCCACCTGGACTGTGTGCGGGTGCTTTTGGAGGCTGGTGCCTGTCCTGGTGGTAGCATCTACAACAACTGCTCTCCTGTGCTCACAGCTGCCCGTGATGGTTCTGTTGCCATCTTGCAGGAGCTACTGGGTCATGGAGCAGAGCCCAATGTCAAGGCTAAACTACCAATGTGGGCATCAAATATAGCTTTATGTTCTGGCCCCCTCTATCTGGCTGCAGTCTATGGGCACCTCGACTGTTTTCGCCTGCTTTTGCTCCATGGGGCAGATCCTGATTACAACTGCACTGATAAGGGCTTACTAGCCCATGTTCCCCAGCTTCGCACCCTCCTTGAAGTCTGCCTCCACCATAACTGTGAGCCAGAGTACATCCAGTTGTTAATTGATTTTGGTGCCAACATCTACCTTCCATCTCTCCCTCTGGACATGGCTTTGAAAGATGATAAAGGTGTTACATTGCTGCTACAGGCCAGAGGTGAGTGGTAAACAAGTCCCACAGGTCCCCCAGTTTGTATGTCCAAGCACTCCAAGCCATTTCTGTGTGGTGAACTGGAGAAAACTTCATTTTTCTCTCTCACTTTTGGCCTCACTGGAGAAAATGTTACAGTCACCATGATAGGGATAGGGCCACTAAGATGATGTGAGTGGGAGAAGCACTTGCTCGATTTCTGACCCTGCCAATGACTCCTTTTGTGGCCTTGAGCACTCCCATGCTATTTCTCAGTACAACTCCACTGGTACCATGCAGTGAAGGACATTTTATAGAAGGGAGAGGACATTAGAGCCATGGTATCTAGGGTAGTGTGAATGGAGGCTTTGTAGGGGAATTATATCAAGAAATACTTCTCATGATCTCCTTTTCCTTGCTGTAGCCACTCCAAAGTCGCTCCTATCCCAGGCTCGTTTAGCTATCCTCAGAGCCTTGCACAAGGCCAGCCAGCCACAAGCCATCGACCAACTGGATATTCCTCCTGTGTTGATCAGCTACCTCAAACACCAGCTATAATCTTGCAGTATTCCAAGGGGTCCATGATGCTTCTGAGAACCACTTGAAGACCCAGGTAGCTGGAGAACACTACATCTCTACCCATGTGAGCTGCTCTCCCATGTTATCCTCCATAATAAAATTCTCAACAAAATAAGTCCTGGTGCCTACTGTCTGTGGGGTGGGGCTTCACTGGGGGAAAATGTCTGCTTGGCCATAGAAGGATGGTACTTGTCCAGCATCTGATAGATGTAAGAATCTTGGTCAATAAAAAAAATCAAAAGAAAACCAACCCAATGACTGTACCTCCCCATCAAGGTCCCCTATAGAGATTTGAGCCATGTTGCCCTGGAAGCATGATCATGAAGGGTCCCAGTATGCCCAGCTCTGTGCCTGTTTATTTCTCTGGCTGCTCAAAGGCACCATTTCTGAGGATAGCCCCTATCTCTTATTACTTTGAGTCCAGTGACCAAGGAGCTTCTCATCCATTTACACATTAAATTGTGTGTTGCATTTCCACCAGTGCAGGTTAGTCAAGATCAATTGGGAAAACAACCAGCCAAACCTTAATAACAGGAAATTTAATGCAGACTATAAATGCATTGCATACATGATAGAATCAAACTAGAACAAAGCGATAACCTAGAGATTAATGACAGCAAGAAGTGAATTTCAGTTGTAGGCTAGGGGAGGAAAGAGGGGAAATTCCAGAGTTTGGGAGTAAGAATCATCTGATGGGAAGTACATCTCTGAGTGAGGATGTGGATGAGTAATGAGAGATATAGCATGAAAAGGTGGAGTACAGTCCCACATAAGCTGTTCCAGGAAGCAGTTTAAATGTTTAGACTTCTTCCTGAATGCTTCCTCTATAACCCCTTAAATCACACTTTCCTGCCATGGCCAAAGGGAGGCAAAGAATGCGATCCTAACTTACTTGTCTCTTTCCTGCCACTCCTCTAGCTTTCCCTAGCCACTAATTCCTAAGATACTTTAGAAGAGAAGGCAAAAACTAGACATTTGCATGATCCCGCCCAATCAGCTTCCATTTTTTTTTTCACTCTTAGACACTTTGGAGAACTGTGAATCTGTTTATCTCCAATAATCATAAGACATAAATAACTGTAAACCCAGAGGGCTTCATACTAGGTATATCAAGCTCTTTTCTAACTTTCTTTCAATCTGGGCTCCTGAGGGGTGATTTGTCCAAGACCAAAACCTGACCTTGCCTACTATCCCCATAGAAAACGTCTTTAGGGATTAGAACTCAACTTCAACTGCTCCATCTGCTATAGGGTCTTGGAAAAATACACACTGCAAGGGCCTCCAGTCAGGATGGCCTCCTCTACAGCATTTGGGACAGAGATTCTCTGGTTGATCCATGAAAGCTACTCTGGGCATTTCAAATGACTGTATTTGAATATACTATAAGAGTGTACCAGATAATGAGAAAGCAGAAAGACTGAAACAACTCTATTTTCTATATGAGGGAATGAGAACCCAAAAAACTTAAGTGGCCATTTCATTGGTGGCCCAGCTCTCCAGACTACACCAAACTGTTCTTTTGTCAGTTACCTGTGTTGCTAACGGGCAAAGATGATTTCAAGACTAGTGTCTTAGTCCTTTACCATCTCCAGCCTCACTATTCACATCTAAACAATGAGCTCTGGGCAAAAATGCATCTGAAGTCATGATGAATATTGCAAGGCGAGTTTTCCTGGGAAGTATAAAGGCGTTATTACTGTTCCTGGAGTGAAATCTTTCCCTTTAATCTTTTTGCCTTTGTTGACCTTGATACCAGTGGATTCCTTTCACTCTCATCCCATCCCAGCCCCAGCCCCAGCCCCAGCCACAAGCTTTCAAGAAGGCAAAATCTTAACCACTTCAGGTAAATACTAGGCTGCTTCTCTTCCTCTTTTTCCTCTCCTTTTCTTTCTTCCTGAACTTCCTTTCTCTCCTTCCTTCTTGACTTCTTTCTCCTCTGTCTGTTCTGCTAGGGCAATGGTGATAAACCTATGGCACTCTCTGTTGGCACCCATGCCAAGTCATCTCAGCAACCAGGCATCGGATATTCAGGTTTAACTGCAATGTCCCACATTGCAATGCATGAATGAGTTTGGGGTTGCAGTTTGGACTTTGGTATCTAAAAGGATCACCATCACTGTGCTAAGGTCTGAATGTGGTATCTTCCAAAATTCATATGTTGAAATCCATTCTCAATGTGGTAGTATTTGGAGGTGGAGATTATGAGAAGAAATTAAATCATAAAGCCTTTATAGTCATCAATAGGATCAGTGCCCTTATAAAAGAATTTCTAGTGAGCTTTTTTCCTCCTTTGCCATGTGTAGAAACATAGCAGACAACACATAATCTTTATCTTGAATTTCCCAGCCTTCTAAATTATAAGCAATAAATTTCTGTTCTTTATAAACTACCTAGTCTAATGTATTTTGTTATAGTGGTGTAGCAGACTACGATAATCTTCCTTTCTTCCTCCCAGATACTGCCATGAGCCTGAATCTTGGTTCTACTTTGCAGATGCTACGGACAAGTCTACATTCTCTCTTGTAATAGGAAATTTGTTTTGTTTTTTATCAGAAATATGGTCCTAAACACTAGATCCAAAGTGAAAAACAGTCCACAAAATTCCAAAAACCAAAGATGACCCCTTTGCCTGTTTAAATGATTGAAATCTAATGGAAGAGATAGTATTTGATCTTGCTGTTAGGATATTATTCATTATAGAGGAAGGAAAAAGTATGAGGAGGCATTGAGTAAAAGCACAGAACTAGAAAAACAGTATTTTTAGAAATAGTTTAGTTTGGCTCCAGTTGGATATCTTTTTTAGAACTTTTCTTTTTTTTTTTTTTTTTTTTTTCAGTTCGTTATCTTTTAACAGGAACTAGGTGAGCTATGAGACTGGAAAGGATGGCATATATCCTAATACTTTGGAAATGAAGATTTTTAGCTCTTCGTACAGGACTTGCTCAGTCATAAGCATGACTTATTGAAATACATGGAAAATGTGTTCCCTGATTCCCATGGAAAACCTCAATGCATTAACAACACTCTTTTGGCACAGAGCAATTCACTTAAAACTATTTACACATTCATCATTTCATTTACCTCATAGAATGACCCAGATTGATAAGCAGAACAGTTTCTGTACAGATGCAGGAAACACTGGGAATAGGAAAAGGAACTCGGGTAAGGATGGGAGCACAAGAGCTTTCCCTTTTCTTGTCAGGTGACTTGACACTACTATTTCCAAACTATAATGAGGCTTCCTTTTTTCCCCTCTACTCTGAGGAACACAATCCTGCATCTACACAGTCAGGTATACCACCATCTCCTTCATTCTGGTATCCTCTGGTTTTCGTTGACCTACAAGTACAAAAGATCCAGCCTGCTTCCAAGCTTTTACTTTACCAGTACAAAGGTTCCTTTTCTCAGTAGAACAGCAACAACTGGGCTAATGGCAGCATCTGGTCCAATGATCTCTTCAATATCCTACCCTATATTTCCTTCATCTTCTTGTTTCTTATACCATCACTCTTTACTTCAGCACTCTTAACTTCACTTGAAAATGCAGAATTTTGGGCCAGGGATATAGCTCAGTGGTTCCGGTGCCTGTCTTACAAGCGCAAGGGCCCAGGTTCCATCCCGGTAACCACATAACAATACTGGGTGTGGAGACTCACCCCAGCAGCAATCAGCACAACATATCACGTCTGTAATCCCAGCACTCAGGAGGAAGAGGCAGGAGGATTGCTGTGATGTGAGTTTGAGGCTGAGCTCAGGGCCAGCCTGAACCACAAAGCGAGACCCTGTCTCAAAAAAACTACAAAAAAAAAAAAAAAAAAAGTAGAATCTCAACAGAGGCAGAATCACTTGCTTTTCTAGAAGTTACATTCTTGCAATTCTAGGGTTTGACTCCACAGAATCTCCCATTCTACCATTCAGAAATATTTACTAAGTATAAACTTCTGTGTTAGGCACAGAATTTCAGGCAACATATGACTCCTAGTGTCCGTTTTTCTTCTCTTTTCTTGTCCATCTTCTTTTCAATTATACATTATTTTTAATTTTTTTTTTTAGACAGTGTCTTTTTTTGTAATTCAATTGGAGGCCCTGAGCTCAGCCTCCAACTCACATCACACCAATCCTCCTGCCTCTGCCTCCTGAGTGTTGGGATTACAGGCATGAGCCATCACATCCTGACTGTGGTATGTGGTACTGATTGCTGCTGGGCGTGAATCTTCACCCCCAGTATTGTATGTAGTTTTGAACCGGGGCCCTTGTGCTTGCAAGACAGGTGCTGGAATCACTGAGCTAAATCCCCAGCCATATATATACATATACATATATGTGTGTGTGTATATATATATATATACATATATGTATATATATACATGTACATATATGTGTACAAATATACATGTACATATATATATGTACATATATACACATATATATACATATATATATACACACACACACACAAACTGTGGGATACTTTTGATGTTTCAATATTTTGATGCACTCTTTAATGTTCAAATCACATTAAACAAGTGTATCTCTTCAAATATTTATTACTTATTAATGGTGAAAATATTTAAAATCATTTTTTCTAGATTTTCAAAATACACAGTATAATACTCTATAGTCACACTATTGTGCAATAAAACATCAGAACTTATTTCTCTTATCTAACTATAACTTAGTACCCATTGATCAACTTTTCCCTTTTCCTTCCTCTCCTTTATTTTCCCCAGTATATTGTATCCAATATTCTGATATCAACTTTCATGACATCAACTTTTTTGGATTCTACACATGAATGATATTTTTTAGTACTTGTTATTCTGTACATGGGGTATTTTACTTACTCTAGTGATCTCCACATCCATGTGGTTGGAGATGAAAGTATTTCATTTTTTATGGTTGAATAATATTCTATTGCACATATGTACTCCATTTGTCTTAGCCATTCATTAATTGACTCTGTGTTTAATTATTTCACCCTTTAACAGTAGCACACTAACTTGCATAAAGCCAATATCCCTTCCTAAACTTGGGCTGATGAGTATCATAAAATAACTAGTCATTATAGGAATACAAAGAGTAGAGAGTAAAATGATGGCTACTTTTAAACTGGAAGACATAATTAAGAAACTCGATTTCAAACATCTGATCATTCAAAACTGAACGACAAATGAGATGAATATATTAATTAGTTTGGTTTAACCTCATATCATTTTATATATGTGTCAAAACTTCATAATGAATCTCAGGAATATATACATGAATGGTTTATCAAACTAATACTAATAATACTGTTTGAAAAAGAAATCTGAAGAATTATTTTCTCTCAAGCTAAGCAATGTGTTCCATAATCTCTACATAAAGTAGCTCATTTAATTCAACAGTCTTGTCTTGCCCATTGTACAGCTGAGGAAAGAGAGGAAAGAGAGAGAGAGAGAAAAAAAAGAACTTGTACATTCCTAGGTCCACATGGGCCTTTATCAATTACCTAAGTTCTTACATAGCTTTTTCAAATGCCGCTCAAATTAACACACTTTCTTGATGCTTTTCCTCTATAAGTTGAGAATTTTGCCTTCTACTTCCCAGATCAGGTAGATGTCTTTGTGTATAGGATTTAAAATATTACATAACAAAACCCCCTCCTGAATGCATCTATCCCTCCTTCTTATTGTTGCCTCCCCTCCTAGCCAAGACTAACTCACCTTCTGGCGCTCTGGATTCCAACTCTTAACTACATCCATGGCCAAGTACTATAATTTATCCTGTCTCCCATGTCTTCTACTTCATTATTTTGCTCTCAGCATATAAACAAGCTCACAGTCTACTATTTTGTAAAACTATACATTAAACTCAGGGTCCTCACTAGCTACTACCTCCTTGCAGTCAACTATTTGAACAAGGAAACTGCATATATTCTTTCTTTCCTCACTGTACTATTCACTTTCTCCTCTCTGGAATAAAATAATCAAAACTCACAACTTAAGGGAAGACAGGTTTATTTTGGTGCAGGATTTCACTTGATTTAGTCCATGATCAGCTGCTTCCAAAAAGAAACAGCAAGGCATGGTGAAAGACAGCTGTTCACCACATGCCAACCAGATAGCAGAGAGACAAGAGAGGAACTGGGGATAAGAATTACACCCTCCACGGGCCAGGGAGTTAGCTCAGTGGTTCCGGTGCCTGTCTTGCAAGCACAAGGGCCTGGGTTCGATTCCCCGCTAACCACATACAATACTGGGCGAGGAGACTCACCCCAGCAGCAATCAGTACCACATACCACAGTGCCGGGCGTGGTGGCTCACTCCTGTAATCCCAGCACTCGGGAGGCAGAGGCAGGAGGATTGCTGTGATGTGAGTCTGAGGTTGAGCTCAGGGCCAGCCTGAACCACAAAGAGAGACCCTGTCTCAAAAAACCTAAAAAAAAAAAAAAAAATTACACCCTCCCATGTCATGCCCCCAGTAGCCTGCCATTTCTGATCCAGTTCAGTCTTTGAATGTCAGACTATTGGAGAACATTTTAGCTCTGAACTTTAATATTTCTCCCTTGGCCTCATGAAGGCTCATGTTCATCTCATTATGCATCACTAAGATCACACTAAGAGTCTTGAAAGTCTTAGTTTCAGCACTGCTACAAAGTCCAAATTCAAAATCTTCTCGAAAACTCAAGGGAAATTATTGGTTTTGTGCCTCTGTAAAAATGAAAAAGAAAGTCAAATACTTCCAGTATAAAATATCACAGGGTAAACATCGCTATTACAAAAGGGAGGCATAAAAAATACACAGAAATTGAATGAACACAAGATCAAAGCCCAGCAGGACAAACATTAAATTCTAAGCTGCATGTCTAGCATCCAGGGCAGGTTGGAGTGAGATGTAGGCACTAAATAGCTTGAGAATCCCCATCTCCATCATCTTGCTCATTTAAACCTGCACTGCCTCTCTGGGTCGGGTGTGTTTTCTGCCTACAGTTTTGTTCAGTAAATATCCCACACTCCCAGTATTTCCAAATTTCTGAAGTCTCTAATTTACTTCTGTCTTCACTCTCACAGCTTCACACACTGTTCTGTCATAGAAACTGTGACCCTATAACTAATTTTTCATGGTCTTTTTTTTTTTTAAACCAATTCTTCTGAAATTTGGGTGGATGCCTGCATGACACTTCATCTTTTGCAGTCTGCATTCCTGAAAAGCTAGCACCATGTAGACAACCTCAAAGTCAGCTTCTATCATAAGAAACAGTTGGGAGAAGAAGGAACACTTCTTCACTGTTTGTGGGAATGTAGACTCGTACAACCCCTGTGGAGATCAGTTTAGAGATTCCTCAAAAAGCTAGGATTGGAGGTCCCATTTGACCTGGCCATTGCTCTGCTAGGTATATACACAAAAGAATTAAAAGATTCATATCACCGTGACGTATGTGCACCCATGTTTATAGCAGCTCAGCTTGTGATTGCTACATCTTGGAAACAACCCAACTGTCCATCAACTGGAGACTAGATTAAAAAGTTGTGGTTCTTCTACACAATGGAGTATTACTGCCATAAAAAAATGTTAGTCTGAATCATTTATACTTAAATGGACGTACCTTGAGGACATCTTCATAAGTGAAATAAATAGGTCACAGATAGGTAAATATCACATCTTTTCACTGGTATGAGAAAATAAAGATGTAAATGAGTTCTAGAATGTATGTTATATATTGTGAAATAGAAAATACTCTAAGCGAAATAGGGTGAAGGGGGAAAAATAATGAGATTATAACAAAAAAGAAAGGAAACAAAGTTTATGTATATAGGAGGTGGGAAAAGGAGGGTGGGTAGGGCTATGGGAAGAAATGAGAATTAAGTTGTGTCATATACTGGTACAAATCCCCATTATGGAGTGCAATCATGATGTGTATATGTAATGTACCAATAAAGATTAAAAAAAAAATAAGAAACAGTTGGGTTCTCATTGGAACTCTGACTGCTTGGATAGCTGAACTGAAGGATACCCTTTCCTAGGCACTCCTGAATGAGCAGATGTCCCAGGAACTCTTGTCTCAGTTAAAGGTTTTCTGTTTTGCAGCCTTGATCCTATGATGACAGGGGTCTTGATGATTTCTGAGACGATCTTAAGCATCTTTTTCTTATCCTTCCACAAAGTACTTGGCTTTTTTATAATGCTAATCTTTACAGTAATTATGTCCTTTTTGATCCAGCTTTGTAGATTCTTTCTTTCTAGTGAAACTGGAAACATCAAACCATTAAGCTCTACTCTTTGCTCCTGATTCTCACTGTAGTCCTGGCTAAAAGTAGCCAGCAGTAGCCATGACACAGCCTGATCACTGGGCTGCCTCAAAATTTCTTCCACCTGATTAGTCTGCCACCTTTAATCTTAGTCTCTTGGAAAGTCTCAGGACATAGGCAAAATGTAGATAAATTTTCTGCCATAGCATAACATACATGGTCTCTTATCCAACTGCCAATGGAGCCCTTGTTCTTAACTGAAATTTTCTGACCCTGACCTTTGCTGTCTACATTCTTCTTAGCATTCTACTGCTCTGAGCTCTGACTAGTCTCACACATCAAGCACTGCTCACGATATTCTACAGCTTCTCCAGCCTGCATCTCCAAACCTTTCCAAATTCCTGGAAAGCAGTTCAAAAGGCTTCGAACCATACGGTCAGGTACAGTCATAGGAACAACCTCACTCTCAATACCAATTTCTGTACCAATCACATTCCTGTTGCTGAGAAAAAATAACCAACAGTCACAACTTAAAGGAGGAGAGGTTCATTTTGGCTCAAAATTTCAGTATATTCAGTCCATGATCCAATGGTTCCAAGACAGAAAGAGGAGGGCAGATGGCATGGTGGAGGAAAGCTGTTCACTGAACAGTGACTAGGAGGAAGACAGATGAGATGATATAGAACACAACTTTCCAGGTCACAACCCCTAGTGCTCTGTGCCTTTCAACTAGACCCCCACCTCTAAATGTGACCTTTGGGGAACATTTTAGCTCAAACTAAAACAGTCACAGATCATTTTCTTGATAGTCTTGTAAGCTGGTATACATCCTCATATATGTGCCAAACTAGCCTTCCCTACATTACTACTGAATTTCTAAATCCATATTCAGGGTGTACTTTTTACTTTTGGCTTGGTAAAATATGTAGTGTATCAGACAGTGATAAATATCATGGAGAAAAATAGAGCAGTTCAGGCAGAGAGAACAGAAAGTGGAAAGTCCCTGAGATGGTAACATGCTGTGATGTTAAAGAAACAAAACATCCCGGGGACCTGGTCAAAGTATATACTGTACATATTTACCTATATTTTTTGTTCTCCATCTCTTAGCACTCAGGGGGCTTCCATTAGCATGATGAAAGTGGACTGAAGGATACCCTTTCCTAGGCACTCCCAAGTGAGCAGATGTCCCAGGGACTCTTGTCTCAGTGAAAAATTTGCTGTTTTGCAGCCTTGATCCTGTGAGGACGGGGGTCTTGATGATTTCTGAGATGATCTTAAGCATCTTTTTCTCATCCCTCCACAAAGTACTTGGCTTTTTTACAGTGCTAATCTTTACAGTAATTATGTTCTTTTTGATCCAGCTTTGTAGATTCATAAATAACATAAATACATAAACAAATACATTTACATATGTAAATACATAAATAACACTAAATAGCATCATAGTAGGGAGATAAATGCAAGGGATAGGGCAAAAACCAATTAAGGGATTGGAAAGTAAAGGAGACAGGAAACAAGGATTGCTATTTTATGTATGGAGTGACCAGGGAAGGTTACACTAACCATGACTTCTGAGCAGATACCGAAAGGAAATGAAGTCAAACCATGCCTATGTATGATGACAAACCTACTAGACAGAGGAAACAGCAAATACAAAGATCCTAAGGTTGGGTTTCCAACATTCAGATAGCTAAGAATGCCCTAAACACAGTATGTTTTCCAAATCTCATTTATATGTTCCTCAGTTCTATGGATGGGAACACCATTCAGTGGTCCCTTGTCATGATGGAGAAGCTGCAGGACATAGTCTGATGAGTTGTGCTACTCCTCTACCAGAGTAGCAGCCTTTGAAGACAGAAGCTGTGTCTAGTTCACTATTCCAGGAAATGAACACAGTACTTAACATCCAACACAAAAGAAGTGTTCAGTGAGTGGCAACATCAGACTTCACTGATGGATGTTGGCATTTAAGCTCAATATTTGATTTGAAAATGTTTCATTTGACTGTGATCAGCAAACATATGCTCAGCACTACATTTGTGCTAAGCCCTCTGCTGGGTTCTGAGGATATAAAGATGAACAAAAAACCCTTCCCTGGGAAACAGTCTAGGCCTACATCAAAAGGGATCTTGCCCAAGGAATCACAGGCTCAAGGGTCCTTATGCTAAAACTGATTTCAAAGTCATGTTATGAGTCCCACAGTTTTGAAGATCTGTACATTAGATCAAAAGGAAACTAAAACAAATAATGATGGCTAACATTTATTGAGAGCCTGGCATGTACTAGCCTGTGTGCTACTTTACAAACAGTGCTCACTTATTGTTATCACAATGCTGCGACATGCGACAGGGTAGTAGAATATCTTCACTTTGCAGAAGAGAAAATTGAGACTGAGTGGTGATTTAAACTGCCCACACCACACTGCTCCTAAGGGGAGAGTTCATGTCCCCGCCCACGCAGTCTGGCCCAGAGGAACTACACTGTACTACTTCCATGGGAAAGATGAGCTTACTTATTTGGCCCTTGACTTACCCGGGAAGTCACTACCTTTTACATTTTGGCTTCAGATCTATCTTTCTAGTCCAATATGACATTTAGTTTTTCCTTTCCACACTACACAAGTAACCACAGCCAACAAGAATTCTAGCATTTACCCAAACCATTATATATTCTCACACTGATGAGCTTTGGCTTGGGCTTTTCTGATGACTGAATCATCAAGGCCACCCTCCCACCTGGGGAGGAGGACTCTCTTCATCTCCGGGGCTCTAGCCCATCTTTTCCAGGCCTTTGAGCTTTCAGCTCTTCTCTGAACTCTCTCTACATTTTCCAAGAAAGTTATCATTGTTATCTAATACATGTCATCAGACCTGGCCCAGAGTGGGTACCCATGGAATATTCGGTGAAAAAAGAAACAAGCATTGTCCTCATGTGGTCACATGTTCCCTCTGTGTGTTATAAAGTTCCCTTCACACTTTGTATTTTTCACTTTTCACTGCATCCACAGATGCTGGGTAGCAACGGGTTCATCTCCATTTTTTTAGATTAAAGAATTATAAGAAAGGATTCCTGCTGCCCATCATCAGCCCGTGTCCTAGCTAAGAAAGTCGATCAACTGTCAGTTAGCATGTCAGTGAGGGCCTTCCTTGATTCCTTTGAGAAAAGGTAATTTAAGATCCAGATTACCTGCCTGAATGAAGGAGCTGTACCTCTCCCTGGCATGTACCTCTTCCCCGTAGTGTGTGAATATATGCATGCACACAAGCACACACACATACATATACTCTGCACACGTTCTCTCTCCATATTCTTATGCCTGAGACTGCTCCGGCCCTTTATTTCCCTGGACATCTGGAAAAAGAGTTCTACAAATTATAATCTTGGCCTAATCTAGAGAATCAGTTCTGAGCGAAATGCGAGCAACTAGCAACAAGTGATCAAAGGTACAAGGCAGAAGGAAAAGCCTACGATGGAGGTGCGGGGAGAAAAATTAGTTCCAGATTAGGCCCAGTGAATGAGAATCTGGACTTTGCAGAGCAGAAAAACAGTCTACTGATCCAGCCAGGAATATCCAAGTTAAGGAAACAGAAATCACCTAAAATAGCTGCACTATAAGTCAGCAGTAACTCCTCATTCTCAGACATTTATTTAATCTCAGGACTAGGATGAGACCGTAATGTACACCGCTATTTTTTATGGATGTGCAGAATGCCACAGAAGGTCAGGAACATAGCAGAATATTTCAGGGACAAACTGAGCTTGCAGAGATGGGATAAGAGACTAGTCCAATTCTCACAGCAATTCTGGGTCTCACAACAGACCCAGCTCTTGAAGCCACGTTAGTCCTTGTGCTCCATGCAAGTAGAGGCCGCAGTCAACCTCTTATCAGTTTAGCAGCTGGATCTTTTCAAAGCAGACAGGACCCACTAGAGTACTATGAAATATTCCCACAATGAAAAAAAAATTGCTCACATTGTTTTCTAATCCTTTCCTCTCTTCTCAAGCTTAATCCACTCCCCTTCCTCCTTTAAGACATTCACAAAGTTTTAATAATAGGCCTTGTGGATATTCTTGAGCTATTGGAGCAGCTGGATTCTTTGTTGCTTTGGCTCACCTGGCCCTGGCAGTCACTAATGCCATTTAATTTCTTCAAGCAAGAGACTCAAACTCAGCTGGTCCCCTGCCACATCCCTGAAACAGTAATGGGACAAGGTTAGGGTAGGCCTCATTATTGTTCCCAGCTTGATCTCCTGTTAGGGCCCCAAGACTTTTTTCTAAATACTCAGACATTTCAGGAAGAGAATTTGTACAAAGTTACCCTCACAATTGGGGGAAGGAGTGCACTCCAGAGACCTTAGGAATCCCCTCCCTGTTCCCTGGAAGGTGGGACATGTGGGTGAGAATCAAATTATGGAAAGTTATCCCCTCACAGAGAAAAAGAAAGCATCGCTGGAGGATAATCCTGGAGCTGTCTCCAGTGGGCTAGATATCTGCCTTAGTTACTTTTCTCATTGCTGAGACAAACTATGTAACACTCAAGTTAAAGGAGGAAAGGTTTATTGCACTTCACAGTCTATAGTGGCTTCGGTCCATAGCTGGCTGGCTTCAAGGAAATATGGCGTGGCAGAAGGTCGTCAGAGAGGAGAAACGGTTCATAGCGTGACAAAAAGAAGGCAGCAAGCAGCGAAGCAGCAGCAGCAGCAGCAACTGAGGCAGCCTTTATATTTCACCCAGGCTACCCATCCATTGATTGGTGCTACCCACACTCGGGGTGGGGCACCTGTAATTTCAGGGTCACACCCTTAATCCCAAAATCACATTCTTAGAGCCACCATCACAAACCCTCAATCCAGCCACCCGAGACATTTGACTTTAGGGGAATATCGAGATACGAGCCCGAACAGTGTTCCAGTAAAAGTGTCTTTCCTTATCTGGGCAGCGGAGAGCTCATTAGTAACAGGTGCAAGTTTACCTCTACGGTGTTCTTCCTAACCCAGGGTCCTGGTGTGTTCGAGGTGGTCAAAGGTAGTAGCCCCAGGTCCACAAATGGCTTTCCTAACAGCTGAACACCTCCCCTGTGTGGCCTTGAGTGCTAGCCACGTGGCCTTGCCTCTGAGCCGAGGGATGGGCCAGCGAGGGTGCCAAGGGGCTCTGCAGCCCCTCCAGCCTTCTCAGCCCCTCTGCCCCACTTCTCTTCGGCTGACTCTAGTCCTGGGGATAACTTCTAGATGGTGGCCAGGGAGCAGAAGCGCGAACGCAGGGCAGCCTTAGAAATGGGAGTGCCCGCAAAACCGAAACCGAGCTCCTGGGATAAAGCGAGTCTTATCCCGGCTGAACCGAGCCCTTGAGCCAGCGACGTAGCTGCGCCGCCACCCGCCCCCGCGTAGGGGCGGGAGGGTAGAGCCCCAGCCAGAGGCTCCGCACCCTCCGGGTCCCCAGCCAACACCACGCCCGCGCTTATTTGCATTTAAAGAGAAATGCACCAAGGAAAACAGTAGGCGGGCCAGAGCATGACTATCCACCGTAGCGATTGGGCCACACGCCCGCCAATCAGGGCGCGGACGCCCCACCCTAGGTCCGAGGAGTCCTGGGGAGAGGGTATGGGGGAGCTGCCCAGAACCTGGGGAAGGGGAGTCTGTGCAGGCGGTGTTTGTGGAGCCCTGGCGGCGACGACGGCGGCGGCGGCGACAGCGACAGCGGCAGAGGCAGCGGTTGCGGTGTTCTCCGCCGCGG
Organism: Petromus typicus; assembly: GCA_004026965.1. Lineage (NCBI taxonomy): Eukaryota > Metazoa > Chordata > Mammalia > Rodentia > Petromuridae > Petromus > Petromus typicus. The sequence goes on along the minus strand of PVIR01002492.1, from coordinate 24,204 downwards.
CAGCCCTGGCTCCACCTGGGGCTAGAGCCGCACAGCAGACAATAAATAACCGGGTAGGGAGCTGTACCGGGCCGGGTAAGCCGTACAGGCAGGAGCCTCCGCCTGCTGGCGCTCGGGTGCATTCCCGCGTGCTTCGCCTAGGTCGCCTGGCAGAGGGCACTGAGGGCTGGGCCGGTCGGAGTCTGGGTCTCTAGCCAGTCTCCTTTGGAACCGCTTTGCGGACTGTCCAGAGGAGGGCCGAGCGGTCATAAGCCCTTGAGGGAGGGCGACCGTGGCTGGGGGTGGGCTGGGGAGGGAGAAGAGGCCGGCAGGCTAACCTGGGCCTTACCTTCGGGCACTTGGAGGAGGGGATGGGCCCGCACGTGCTACTTACTGCGCGGACCCGGGAGGGGCCCCGCCAGCCAGCACCCTGAGCGGCGCATTTGTAGGCCTGGAGCACCGAAGCTTTGTTGTAGCACATTTGCTGGAACAGCTGTGTTTTGCCCCTGCTGCTCACCCCCGCGGCCTTGCTGCGGCCCCTCCTTCTCTCTGCTGTGCTTCTCCTGCCCCTTTGCTAGTGAAGCCTGGAAGCTAGCTCGGGCCGGATGGCGGCTGGTTTAGGCACAGATTAGAATATCCACGCTGTCTCCTCCCTAGTAGACCTCAGTTGGGCCGGTGGGCCGCTGGCCTCTCTTTGGAACCTTGGTCCTGTGGCCCCAGATCTTATCTTCTACTCTTGGTCCTCCAAGGCGCATCTGGCGCCAACCCCAGCTGGCAGGCAAGCCGGTAAGGAGGTTCTTGCTGATCCTGGGGTTAGAGCTGCTGGGCGGCTTTGTCTCCGCCCTTGTCTTCCTTCTTTTTTCCCCCTGTTTCATTAGGCTAGTTTTTTTTTTTTTTCCAGCCTGTGTTTAAAAATAGCTATAGGCATGATGTTGGGGGGGGGGTTGTCCTTGCCAGAGGCGGAGGGGGGCAGTCTTTGTAGTAAGAAACTCACTCTGTATTTGTGGTGGAGCTGGCAAAGCAGCCAAACTCCGTAACTTCGCAGTTACTTGAAAATTCCCAGCCTGTAGGGCTGCTGTCATTGTCTGCTGCAGATGCCTGTGATGCTGGTGATCGCCAGACATTGTACTTTGCTTGATCCTCTCGGTGGTGAGAGGCTAAGCCTGCCAGATGTGGCTCAGCCGGGATTACTGCAATCCAGGCAGCAGCCGGATTAGCCCCATAGAGCTGTCCTCCATCTGGCCAGATTTGCCTTGGCATGCACTGCTTCTTAAGGCAAGCCTTGTCACGCATACAAACACCTCCCTCTGCAGCTTCAAGCCCTGCAGCACGGGCATGGGCAGGGCAGAGGGCACTGTGCTGATGTTGGGTTCACCGCAGGTGCCTCTGAGAATTCCAGCAGAGCCCCCTCCTTCAACGAGGCAGACCATTGATAAACCTGTGAGAGCAGAGAGCCTGGTGAGCTGCGAGGCCCAGCAAAGCCTGGACATCTTTGAAGTGAGGTAATGAGATGTGAAATCTTACTTGGGAAAGACGGGCTTGTGACTGTTTTTGACATCATCCAGGACAGCAGATACCACACTATATATAGGCACTTCCTCCCACATCCACCAGTTCGTAACACAAACCTCTGCTTGCAGCTGGGCATTTCCAGCTCAAGGACAGACCTGCCACTCACTTTTGCCCCAGACCCACAGTCATGTACTGTACCTATTTTGTTAACTTCCTTCCCCACACCCCCACTGACTCATTCTACACCTCTCCCCTCTCAGACCTCAGTTCTCACTGTACATTTGCCTTGGTCTCTTTCCTGCCTTCCTCTTGTTACCCATGATGACTTTTCCTCAAGGGCTGTCTGTGGCCTTTTTAGGCTTCGTTTTTAGGAGGCAGGTCATAAGTAAATTTCCCTGCCTCTGCCTTATCTCCCTGATATTGTTAGTGGCTCAGTTCTATCAGAACCCCTTAGAGGAGTAAACTAAACCTGGACCTCAACTGCAACCCTCTCAAAAGCCTATAATACAGAGTAGTTAATGAATACTCTGGAAGTGCTTAATATCTTTCTATAACTTTCAAGACCTTCACCTTTCCTGCTTTTGTTTGTCCTGATCCATATGAGTGATTAAGCAGATAATACTCAAAGCTCAAATATTTAGAGTATGCCTAATGAGGATGGAGAAAGGGAATGAGTTGCAAGTATAAGAAAAAAAGTCATGATACATCCCTCCAGCAGCAGTCTTGGGGTTATGACTGCTCAGAACCCAGACTTCACATACCTCTCCTGCTGCTTGATGAGCCCAGAGGCAACTACCATCGAGAGAAAGGAGAGATCTGTATATGCTGGCGGAATGATCCTGGGAAGCTACGAAAAATTAAAGGGGTTTAGTATGCAAAATATAAGCAAAATTGGGAATGGGAGGGAGTGGTTGGCCAGCAGGGTGAGTGAGATTACTGAGTCCCCTCTGCTTGAGATGGTATGGCTCAGAGGTAGACAAGAGGCTCAACCTGAGCAGTGGGAGTTCCTAAACACCAGGCGCAGGAACAGAAAGCTAATCTGTCTGAGGATGCAGCATTAAATAGTAGAGATTAAAGGTTGGGGAGTTTTTTGGTGTATAAGTGTGCCATGATTAAAAATTAAGTTTTTCAAAGAGTTTTAGAATGGGAACAGGAAATTACTGAAAACGAGCTATGAGTCAGGTAAGGTAAGAGGCCAGCTGTAGATTTGGAGATAGGCCTGAAGGCAGGCTATCTCCAGAGAAAAGTTTCACAATTCAGGTTCTCTTTTGACCTTGCAGGGACAAAGGAAAGAGGACGTGGAGCTTAAATCTCCATGTGGTAGGGGTTGAAAAGTGTCCTCCAGGCCTCTGTTGAACCTCTTCCACTCAGCCAGACAGGCTTTGGAGGAGCAACAGTTCAGACCATTGTGTTTACCAGAGGGAATCCTGAGTCCTGGAAAGAATAGATGCTTGCTTAAAGCCCCAAAACTATTTAGGAAGAGGTTACGACCTTCAGTGCCATGGTTATTCCCTTCTGTGTAGTCGCTCTTCATGTTGTGTTTCACTGCCACCAGCAGCCTTCATTCAGTATAGATTTCAGTACCCAACCTATCTCTTTACTTCCCTCATTCTTTAAGAGTGAAGGCAGGTTGAGTTAACTTGCCTTTGAGGATCCCGGCATGCCTTCGGTATCTTCTTTTGCCTCTTGTTAGTCTGTATCATGTTGGGGCTGAGTTTCAGAAGGATGGAATCAGAAGGATGGAATATAGTTGAAGAAGTTAGCAGTCTAGTGATTCCCTCCTAGTATAGTAGAGGTGTTAAAAATTCCTCAAGAACTGTTACATTCACACTCTTGGAATGTGTGTATAGTGAGAACAGCTCTGCTTCACTGCTCTAGGGAAATAAGAAAATGAGAGAAATAGCAGCAAGCCTAGCAGATCACAGGCTTGCTTATAGAATTAAAAAGAAAGGGTTCCAGCTTCCTTAACAGACAAGCTAGTGATACTGGAAGGGGGAAACGTCTAATGTTAATATATCAATTTCCCTGCCTCCAAGTTACAAAGGAAAGAATAAAAGATGGATTGATGGGAACAAGGAGATAGATTTCTTGCAATAGGCAAGTGGTCCAAGGGAAAATGTACAAGGGATGAGGAGGAGAGAAAGGGGAAATAAATGCACCAAGTATAGGACCTAATAACCTCAATTAATATAGATATTATATGCCATAACATATATAGCTAAGATTAATAATGTTAACAAGAATAAAATGGGATAGGGGAATTAGAAGAAGGGAAGGAAGGAGATTAAAAATTTAAAAAAGAAACAAGCATTGATATGTACATGTAACCATTTCCCAAGATGATTGCAAACAGCACGAACTGCAAACATAAGAAAAATTTAAAATAAAAAAAGCTCTTGCCTCTAATCCTATTTAAGCAGATAAGCTAGATGATAATGGCTGAGACCCCAGAGGAAGCATTTGATATCCTTCCTTTGTCAGTCATTCCTAGCTTCCACATAGGATTCCCAGGAAGTTCTTCCTCGGAGCTAATCTGACCCTCTTATGCTATAGCTTCTTTCTGTCTCTCTCTCTCTCTCTCTCTCTCTCTCTCTCTCTCTCTCTCTCTGTGTGTGTGTGTGTTTGTGTGTGTGTGTTTTGAGGAGGTGGAGTTGAGAAGAGCTGGCTACTAATGCTCTTCGGTTTAACAATTTATTGAGATTTCACAGGCATTAAACCTGAAACTCTACCCATCAACATTTTTTTTTAAATTAAGTAATCACATAGCTTTTTTTCTTCACATCTACTTGGTGATATTTTTCAAACCTGTGCGTGTGTAAGTGCCAGGCAGACAGGGAAGCCAGACACCCTGCAAGGTCCAGGTGCCAGCTGAATGAGAGTGCATTGCTCTCCAGCTCCTCTTTGGGGATTAACAGAAGATATGAACAATAGAAAAGATAGCCTGAGGGGCTATAGGGACCTTATTAACCTTTTGATGCTCATTTCTTGTCACAGAGTCTTCATTACTTTCATCTACAGATTTTCCCTCCTTTGGGGGCTTTTAAGCAAATACTAACCCTTCTTCCCCCAATAGTACTCCTTAGCCCTCTTCCCCATCTGTTCAGCCATTCCATCTGTTGCAGCTCTTTTCAGGAAACAGAGATTGGGCCAGAAAGTTCTAGGCTTTCTTCTGTCTGAATATACTGCAAATATTTGCAGGCCAGACCTAGTACATTCTTAAAGAGTAAACTGTTGGATCTAGTATTAGTGCACTTCTATCTTGCAGTGGTGGACTGAGTCCAACAAGTAGATATACAAGCCTAGCAAGGCTTAGGTTCCCCAGAGTCGACCTGTTCTCCTCTATCATGCCTCCTGACTGAGCAGTAATTGGGTGCAGAACCACCCTTCCCCCAGCATCTCCAGGCAAAGTGGGGCAAATGGATATTATAGCCTTCTGTTTCTAGATGCAGAAACTAAGGGCCAGAGTACAGAAGCAAATTACATAAGAACATATGTAAGTCCAGAGCATCTGGCTTCCAGTTTGAAGACCTCTTCTTAAAAGCACACTCTCTATACCACCCTTAGGCTTTTTTCTTCCCTTGTTTTCCCACACAGAATGAGGTGAGGAGAAAGGAGTGGCTACATAGAAAAGTCAGGAGTCTTCATTGTTCACTTGGCCCAGCTACTCTGATACAGATTTTCTGGGCATGCTCTGTCCCTTCTGATTCTCAGAGGTCAGCTCCCCTTGTTCTTCATCTGAAGGAGGAGGTTGGGTGGGGGTGGAGCCTGTCTCTGATTTCACCTTTGCTGAGCAAGTACTGATAGGATAGAACCCTATGCAGGCCTGATACCTACTACCTCTCACATACGCTTCTCTAAGGTGAGTTGGGAGAATAAAAGAAGAGTAGTAAGTAGTGGCTTACAAAGTTGCTGTCATTCAGGTAGGAAGATGACCTGAGGAAAAGGGCTGGGATAGGAAGAAGACTTACCAGGGCTAGGATTATAGTTCACTAGTAGAATGCTTTCCTAGCATGTGCAAGGCCCTGGGCTTTATCCTCAGTGCCACAGAAAGAAAAATGGGGAAAAAAAGCAGAAGTAAAGAAGAGGAGGAGAAAGAGGGAGGAGAAGAGTCAGATATGCTCCTTTCTAGGGAGAGGCTGTGTCTAGATGAACACATGTCTTAGATTTGAGAACAGTCTCTGTATATTTGTGACTGTGGCCACGGGTCAAAAAAAAAGTGAATCTGAGAAACCTATAAGAGTCATGTAGAGAAGGCAAGCCCTGAAGGTCAGGCAAAATGATTTGACCCTGAACCTGTAGGCTGTGTGGAATCATTTGATAAGTAGAAGACTGATAACACTGAAATCAAGATTATAGGCAAGTGAGTTGCCAGTAGTGTGCAAAATGGATGACATGGGAGCTGGAAGGACTACATTAGGCGGGATTTCACCCTTTAAGCAAGAAGGGACGATGAAGTTTATGCATTCCAAAGAGAATCTGTGGTGGCAGCTAACTGGAGAAGGTGACTGCAAGGAACTGCATCACAAGAACCCTTTGTTGAGTATCTACTCCATGCCTAGTGATCAGTTTGCCATTACATTGATCATTTTTAATCCTTATGACCCTCGATGGTAGACAGCATTTTCTTTATTTTATAAATAAGGCAATGTTGAGTGTGATCATGATATGTATATGAAATGTCCCAGTTTCACAATTAAGAAAACAAAGCATTTAAGTCTCGGGGAAGTTAGGGCACTTTCTCAAACCAAACATGCTGTAAAAATTGAAACTTTCATTTCACAAACTCCAGCCAAATTAGAATACAATTGAATCTACTCCTTTTGAGCTCTTCTTATGTGCTATCAGAAGATGATGTAGTGACTATAATAGGGCCCATATGAGAAAAATAAATGGACAGACTAAGGCATGTCACAACAAATGAAGCAAGACTGAGTATGTAAACAAGTTGAAGAAGGGGAGAGAAGACTCAGTTTAGATTTGTTCTACATCTGGAGATAGTGAAATGCCTCCTGGAGAAATGCCCCTCAGTAGGAAGATTTCAAATTAGGGGAATACTCATTGTGAGGAGAGCTAAGAAGTGTTCTGTCAGCAGCCTCCACAGCTATATCAAAGTGTACCAAGCCAAGAAGCCTTTCTTTAAGGCCATAAGGAGTTTTGGGAGTAGGCCTCTGCTATGAAATTTAGAAATGTATCATTCAAGTTCCATATCATCTCGGAAGTCATTCTCTTTAACTCAAATTCCGTATATTTGTCCACATTGGCAGGTTTTATTCGAACGTGGTTTGGGCCTATCTAATTTAGCATCCAAGAAAATGGAGAGCAGATGACCATACTCCACAATTTAGAGATAGTGGTGATAGTGTTGCTGATGAGGAGAGAGCAGTCACAGGCTAGGTTGGCAGGTCCCTAGATTCTAAGTCAGTAGAGCTGGGACCAAACAGTAGCAGCTGGTGAGGATTTGGAATGCTACAGAGAAGGCTCAGGAAAGGTAGAATAGGAAGGGAAGATGGTGGCTCTTGTACAAATGAAGGTAACTTTCCAAGTTCTTGTGGCTAAGCCTTCCTCCTTTAATTGGGGCCCACACAGTACAGTAGAGTGGAATGAAAGTAGAACTCAAGAGGCCTGGGAGACAGTATGTTGCTCATCATCCCGTTTTGTGATCTTAGCCAAGACTTTTTCTAAGCACAGGCATGTTTACTTTCTGGGTGACAATGAGTTACCACCCCCCGCCAGGCTTAATTAATGAGTTGTTAGGAAAGGCAAATAGTGGATGTGGATTTTGTAAACTAATAGGTGCCCCAAAGGGTGGTGGGGGGAGGATGTTTTTCCAACAGATTTCCATTGTTGTAGGTATTTTCAGCCAGGTTGGAAGTTTTGACCTGTTTGATCTAGGCTAGAGAACCTGACTGTTTAAAATTCCCAGATGACCCAGAGTTGTTAGGCAGTAGCTGAACATTAAAATTTGACTAAAGCTTCTTGTAGGATGACTACACAGTCACCTTCATTTACCATTTAGAATCTGAAGCCCAAGTATTAATAAAAGTTTCTATAGTCTTTGAGCTTCTATTATGTTATACATTTTATTTAGTACATCATGTATATTGGTTCTGCTGCTCACAGCAGCTTTAAGATGTAGGCATTCTCTATAACTTCATTTTATACTTAAGGAAACTTAAGTGTAAACATGTGAAATAACATTCTGACTGTTGCCCTGCTGGACAGAATTGTTTCCAGTACAGGACTGGCTAGCTTTCTGGGGTGAGTAAACTTCCCATTCTCACCATTCTTTCCTTACCCTTACTATCTTAGTATACAGAAGGGAATGATGGACTTGGATTGGGCTTACCTCCAGGAAGACTGCTTGAAATAGTCCTTGAGAACTACAGCTGATTAAGACCATGTCATTGAAGACACTGCATTAAACTATACTCTTCTCTTTCTTCCTTTAACTCAGCTTTCTTTAAGTTGGCTAAATTAACCATGGTAACCTGAGCTGAGAGTAGTATGTATGAGGTTCAGGGTGCCTCTGTTTTCTGTTCCCCAAGAAGAGTCTCTGGATCAGACTTGTGGTTTGACTGGATGGGAGAAGGAAGAAGCTCTGCTCTAGTACTAATCTTTCATTGGTCTCAGAATAGCTTGAGGCTGGCTCTGTGAGCTCGTATGACCTTAGCATTCTCTATTACAACCTTTTTCTTTGCTATGATAGTAATAACTGGATCGGACCAGTTGGAAGAATTGCCTTACCCAACACCCCAGCTGATACTCAGACCCATTGATTAAAGAATTTGAAGGTTGAATGGTCCCTGTAGGAAGTCAGTTTCATCCAAGAGAAACTACGGAGTCTTTCGCTTGATGTCTTTTTTGCTTTCTGCCCTGTCTCTTTTGATAAACTCTTCTTTTTTTATTAATCTTTATTGGTACATTAAATATACACATCATGATTGCACTCCATAATGGGGATTTGTACCAGTATAAGACACAACTTAATTCTCATTTTTTCCCATAACCCTACCCACCCTACCACCCCCCCATATACATAAAATTTGTTTCCTTACTTTTTTGTTACAATCTCAACATTTTCCCCTTTCACCTTATTTTACATTGAGCATTTTAACTCTTAAGGTCCTAAGTGAAGCCTTTTGAGGAAGGACAGCTTTGAGACCTGGTATATTAGCAAGCGAATAAAGGCCTGGAGTGGATATAACTAGATGGGGATAGACTAGGAGACTCCCAGCAATGTCAGGCTCTTGTTACACTTGTTTCTAGTGTACTGGAGCAGAAGGCAGAGACACTCTGAGTGGCTGGGAGAGGAGTAAGCCTTTGGAAGGACAAGGCAAGAGAGAAATGATAAAGAGATGACATGGTCTCAAGGCTGGTTCTTGCCAGCAAAAGTGACACTGGCTCTGGTTAGAAGAAAGGCCTGAAGTAGGGGAAGAGTATACCCATTCCAGGAACACAACCCTGCCTAGTTCATCTGCTGTCACCATACAGAGGGCTTTTAAGACTGCACTTATTAGAGAGAAAAAATGGGAAAGTAGTAAGTGCCAGCAGCACGGCTCTCCCAGGACAAAATGCACAGATTCTGAAAACAACCTAGAGAGGAAAGAAAGTGAGTGAAAGGCACAAGAAACCACAAGGGAACTGACAAGGAAGAAGAAGAAAAAAGGATCTGTTGCTATGGAAGAAATAGCTCACCATCAAAGATCTGAGACAGTGCTAAGCGAGATAGCTATGTAGCTGCCCTAGCAGGGAGGCAGCAAAATCAACTTGGCTGCTCACTTTGCCTCATTGTGAAACAGATACTTGACTTGGATCAGGAAAATATTATGCAATTAAAAGCAACAGTAGGAAGATGAAACACTTTCCCTAGCAGCCCCTCAGAGTTAACAGTTAGGGAATGAGGTGGAACTGAGACTTAGTTCACAGTCACATGGATCAACACCTGCCTGGTGGGGTAGTCAGTTTATTTTAAAAGGCTTGGGCTTGAACTTCAACCGCAAAACAGCCAACACCTGTGTAGGTTCACTGCCAGTGCCCCAGAGTGGATGGAGATAAAGGCCATCCAGTCGCAGTACATTGCTAGCAGTTTGACAGCAGACTGGAGGAAATTCTGCTGAGAAGTATTGACTAAGACTGCGCAGATTCCCCTCCAATGATGAACAGAAACCAATCTTAGCCATAGTTGCAAATGACTGGAGGCATACTTCTCTGTTACCAGAGGAGCTGGCAAGCAAGCAGCCTTGAGCAGAGGTGAGGTGGAGACAATCTCACCTATCCTGCAAAAAGGGGCACAAATAGGTAACCAGTGGCAGGCCAAGGGCACGCCCCCACCCCCACCCCATGACCAGTATGTGAGAGTAATCAGAACTATAGAACAGAGGAGCCCATCTAAGGTCCATGAAGGACCAGCTGTGCAGTGACCTGGGAGGAGATTCTGGCTGGCTCTATCTGAAGGTGCAACAGAAGCATGGAGAGTGCTGTGGAAATGGTCATGGTAGGGAAATGTGGGCAAGCTATCTAAGGCACATCTGTAAAGTTGCTGGCTGAAAAATGGCCATAGACCCCAAATTCAGACAGCATAAACAGCCCCATGACCAGCACTAATATTGCAGACTTAGAAGGGTTACACGATGTATTTTTAGACTTTGTCTCAGATACTAACACAGAACTATAGGCACCAGAGCAATTTTGTTATAGTGGAAACTTGACTTATGTACTCAATTTGTTCATGAAGGCTGGTTGTAACTTAAGTTGGTTGATTGAAGGCTCAGGCTCCTCTACATAGCCTTCAAAATCTCTCTTCTGTGTCCAGGCAGATCTCAGTGTCCTTAAAGAACATTAGTTGAGGATTTCTCAACCTCACACAGTAAAGCATGTTATAATGTTCCTTAAAGAACTTCTTTAAGTGTGAAATTTGGATGTGAAAAGGGCTGGTATTTGTGCTGTGACTCAAGATTTTGGTCTTAAGTTAATACTGAAATTCCAGTAATTACAGATGTTGGTTGTAACTCGAGTGTCCATTGTAATTTTCTTTTGTTTGTTTGCTTGATTGGTTTTCCTTTTTCTGTGCAGCTGGATGTATTTTTTTTTGTGTATTTTTATCTTTATTTTTGTTATGGTCTATTTGTTTTCTGCCTCTCTTTGCTTAACTCTGTTGACTTTATCAATTTTTCATGTAAGTGAACAATGTCTCATCTTTTGTATTTGCTGCAGTATTTTGCTCACTCCTTCCTTCTTTCCATCTTCCTCTCTTTTCCAGTTTACCAAGTTTTGAGTGTTCATCCTTTGCCTTGCTTCTACTATATTTTTCATTTATCCTCTGTTTTGTTCCCAATTCCTCTTAAATCCTCCCTCAAACAGGGGAAAAAAAAAAAAAAAACCACCTACTAAAGAGAAACTCATTGCATACAAGTTTCTATTTTACTTTGGATTTTATTATATAGCAATAGACCTTGCTCATATGGTTAAAGATACCAAACCAATAATTATCAGTTTATTAGTTGCTAGGCTGTGCTTGATATTATTGTTATTGCTAATTATACTACTTTTGCCAGGATGTCATACCTGTTATAATCACTTATTCTCTCTTATATGACAACACTGTGATTGTCCAGTACCAAAGGACTGGAGGCTGAGCTAAATACATAGCAAATTCTATTCCTTAAAAAATTCAGAAGATCATATCCTAGAATAGACATAAAGAACAAGAACCAAGTACATCTGAAGGATATCTTTGAGGAATGGACATCTCCTAGAGAAGCCTCACTACTAGTGATAAAGTTCTCTGTCATAAAAAAGCTGCAAGCAACAACTTAGAAAATAAAACAGAATTTAAAATTAGAAAATGACAATATATGGAAACAAAATGTAACCCTAGACCTCCAGCCTGCCCAGGACAAGTCCAGAGGATAAGATAAAAGAAATTGAAAGCCATCAACTTCAACTTTCTGAGATATTAGGAGCAGAAGTTAAAAAAAAAAAGATATATGAGGCTATAGAGATTATCAGGTTAAAAAAAGAAATGACAATCAAAATGAAAGACACGCTTAATGAACCTAGAGTAGACACAGAATAAAAAAGTAGAGAAACTTAGGAAAATGATAGGAACTATGAATACACAACATAAGAAAGAAATAGAATCAATGAAATAGATTGAAACAGATATCCAGGTAACTAAAAACTCCACTGAAGGTATGCACAATCATTTGGACAAAGGTGAGGACAGAATATGAGATCTAGAAGACATGATTGTTGATACTGGCTATGAAGAGAAAGATTTCTTAAAGATAGAAAGGGACTGTAAAAAATCAAACCAACAATTGCAAAATGATGCACAGAAGAACAATATAAGATTGACCAGTCAGTGAGAAAGCTGGAGAGAGCACAAGTGTCATGAAAGTCATATTCACAGATATAACAGCAAAAACTTTCCCAAATATGAAAAAATAATTTGACATACAAAAATCCAGGCATGCAGAACTCCAAATACACATAACCAAAATAAATCTACATGAAGGTATATAATAAAGAGTCCAGAAATTCAGCACAATTTCAGAAGCTGTTAGAGAAAAGAAACAAATCACCTATAATGGAAAGATTATCAGAATCACAATAGACTTCTCAACACAAATCTTTAAAGCAAGAGTGCAGTATTTCAAGACCTCAAAGAAAACAACCTCCAATCCAGACTGATGTGCCTCACAAGACTATCTTTCAAAATCAGTGGAAAAATAAGATACTTCTATGGCAATAAACAAATGAAGGAATTCATGACAAACAAAAGAGCCCTACAGTGTGTTCTGAAGTGCATTTTAGAAAGAGGAAATGAAAACCAGAATTCCAAGAACACCAATAGAAGGAAGATACCAGGTAGGGAAAACAATTAAACAGGATGGAAAGACAAGGAAAGAGTTAATAGCAGGAAAATTATATGATAAGAAAAAGCTAGTACATATGAGTTATAACCATCATTGTAAATGGTCTCAATTTATGAATCAAAGCAAACAGACTGGCAAAGTGGATCAAGAAACAAGATCCAATAACATACAGCATACACAAAACATGTTTAACTCAAAAATAAATTCATAGTCTGAAAGCCAAAGGATGCAAAACAATATTTCATGTGACATCAACCTAGAAAATAGCAGGCATAGCCATTTTGTTAGCTGACAATGTGAACTTCAAGCAGGAATGGTCAAAAGAAACAAAGAAGGTCATTACATATTTAAGTGAAAAGTTGAAGAAGACATAATAATTATAAATGTATATGCACCAAATATTGGTGTACCCAACTATATTACACAAGTATCAATGGACATGAGAAATTTAATAAGCACTAACACAGTTGTAATGAGGGAGTTTAAAACCCCACTGTCACAAATAGATAAATGATCTAGACAAAAAAAAAAAAAACAAAAAAAAACCCAAGCGCAGAACCGAACCAAACTTGTGAGCAAAAGGACTTAGTAGATGTCTATAGAGTTTTCTACCCCAAAATGTCAGAATGCATATTCTTGTCAGCTGTACACAGGATGTCCTTCAATATAGATAAAATACTAGCCTATAGAACATGGCTATCTATATGCAAAAGAACTGAAATTATCCTGTGTATATTATCTGATCACTGGGCATTGAAAATTGAATTCAATGGAAAAATCAATCACAAAACTCCATAAACACATGGAAATTAAATGACATCCTCCTGAACACCAGAGAGTCACAGATGAAAAACAAAGAACAAATGAAACAGTATCTACAGTTAAATGATAAGGCTCATACAACATACCACAACTTCCAGGATGCAATGAATGCAGTGCAAAGTTCAGGGCAGGGAATTCTCACAAGAAAATAGAATGAGCTCAAATGAATAACCTCAAACTTCTAGAAAAAAGGTTAAGCTCAAAGCTTGAACTAGGGAGGAAATTTTACAGATCAGAGCAGAAATCAATGCAATAGAGACTACAAAAAACAATACAAAGAATGAATGAACTGAAGAACTGGTACTTTGAAAGATTAAATAAAATTGATAAACCCTTAACAACCTTATGAATAAAAGGAAAGACTCAAATTCATGCAATTAAAAATGAAAAGGGAGAAATCACAATAGATCCTCTGAAAACTCAGAGATCATCAGTACCTAGTTGGACAATATGTACTCTTAATAGCATGGAAAACACAGAAGAAATAGACAGATTCCTAGATACATATGGATTACTGAAGTTAAATGAAGGAAATATTAAAATTCTAAATAATCCAATATCAGTCAATCAAATTGAAGATGTAATTAAAAACACCAACAAAGAAAAGCTCAGATTCTGATGAATTCACTGTTCAGTTCCACAAGAAACTTAGAGAAGATTTCAAGCCAGTTCTCCTCAAACTCTTCAGTTACCTAGAAAAAGAAGCAATAGTTGTCCCATTCCTGCAAGTAAATATCCTGATACTACACCAGAGAAAGACCCAAGCAAAAAAGACCAGTCTCCCTAATTAACAAAGATACTAAAGTTATCAATAAAATACTGGCAAACAATACAAAAAATCTTTATGAATATTATACACCATGATCAAGAAGGATTCATCGCAAGGATCCAGGGATGGTTCAACACATGTGAGTCAATTAATGTAGCACATAATATCAACAATCAAAGTGAAAAAAGACAAGAAAAAGCATTTCACAAAGTACAACACTCATTCATGAAGAAAACTCTACAGAAAATTGAAATAGATGATCTTTACCTCAATCTGATAGAAAACAACCTTTGACAGACCAACAGCCAACTAAATAGTAAATGAACAAAAACTGAAAACTTTCACTCCAAAATCAGGAATGATGCAAGGATATCTACTATCACTATCCTATTCCACATAGTTCTAGAAATATTAGCTAGAGCAAGTAGACAAAATAAAAGGAATCAATTTAGGGAAGGAAGAAGTTAAGTTTTTACTATTTGCAGATGACTTGATTCTCTACATATAAACCCAACAAAATTCCACCCCAAAACTCCTAGATTTAATAACCAAATGCAGTGGGATAGCTGGATACAAAATCAACACATAAAATTCAGTGGCATTCTTGTACACAAGTAATAAACTCACTGAGAAATTAGAGAAACAACTCCTTTCACAATAGCATCAAAAATTGAAATACTTAGGAATCAACTTAATGAAGGAAGTAAGAGATTTATACAGTGAAAATTAGAATACTCTGAAGAAGTAAATGGAAGACAATACCAGAAAATGGAAAGATATCCCTGCCCAGGTGTATGAAGAACCAACATAGTCAAAATGGGCATACTCCCAAATTTTTATACAGATTTGATGCAATCCAAATCAAAATACTACTACCACACTTCACAGAACTACAGAAAACATTCCTAAAATTCATATGGAAACGGAAGAGACCTAGAGTAGCAAAGCCAACTGTGGACAACAAAAACAGGCTCGGGAGCATCCAAATCTCTGACTTGAAATTATACTACAGAGCTACGGTGATAAAGAAAGGTAGCATGATTTTGGCAAAAAAGACAGACTTGAGGATCAATGGAACAGACTAGCAGATGCAGGAACAACGTCAAACATACTCAGCCACTGTATCTTTCACAAAGTTGCCAAACATGTTCCCTGGAACAAAGATAGCTTCTTTAATAAGTGGTGTTGGGAATACTGCCTTTCTGCATGCTAAAGACTAAAACTAGAACTAAAATCAAAATGGATCAATGATCTGAATTTTAAAACAAATACTAAATTTGCTGGAAGGAAAGGGAGAACTCTTGAGGACATAGGTGTAGGCAGTGACTTCATGTACAAGATCTCAAAAAAAAAAAAAAAAAGCTTCAAAAATCAAACCCCCAAAATTTAAAGCCCAACTCCAAAAATAGGCATTGGAAATGAATAGACATTTCTCAGATGAAGAGTAGAAACAGCAAAAAAATCATATGAAAAAATGTTCAACATCATTGGCCATTAGTGAGATGCAAATGAGAATGGTGAGAGTTCATCTTGTTCCAGAAAAGAATGACAGCTATCAAGAAATCAACCAATAACAAATGCTGTTGAGACTGTGGGGAGAAAGGAACCTTTCTCCACTGTTGGTGGGAGTGTAGCCTGGTGCAGTTACTGTGGAATTTTGTGGACATTCCTATGAAAACTACAGTTGACTTATGATTTATGAACTCAGTTTGTTCCTGATGGTTGGTTGTAATATAAGTTGGCCAAAAAGGTACTAACTTCTCTCCACAGGTTTCTTAGTCTCTTTCCTATGTACAAGTAGATCTCATTTTTATATTGGCCTGGATTTGTCAATTACCCCTACACAGGAAAAGATGTTATAATGTTCCTTCCAGAACTCTTTTAGGTTTCAGTCTATATCTGAGACCATCTGGAAGCACAAGTGACTGGCCTTCGGGTTATAAGTCAAGTCTTCATTCTTACATTCAAACTAAAATTCTGATTGTAGCCCAAGTTGTTTATATGTCAGTGCAGTCATAACTGGAGGGTCCACAGTAGGATTAGAGGTCCCATTTGACCTAGGTATTCGCCTTCTGGTTATTGAATGTAGTGTATCATATCATAGCAATATATGCAAACCCATTTTATAACAATGCTGTTTGTAATAGCCTAATTTTGGAAATAACCTAATTGGGATTTTTCTACACTAAAGTACTACTCAGCTATAAAGGACAAACTTGTCACATTTATAGCTAATTGGATCCAATTTGAGACTGTACTCCTAAGTGAAATAAATTGGACACGTGTCAATATCAAGTTGTTTCTCTGGTATGAGAAACTAATAATGTAAGTAAGGACCAAAATATATAATAAGTAATGTGAAATAAGAAAATAATATTCAAAAGAAAAAGAGGATTGAGGGGGGAGAGGGAGGAAAGAAACTAAGGGAAAAGAAAAAATTAGAAAATATGGAAAAAATAAAACAAAGCATTTGTAAATAAGGAAGCAAGAGTGGATGAAAGGAGGGGAGAGGAATAGGAAAAAAGGGGAATTAAAATATGTACAGATACAAACCCCCTATGATAAGTGGGATTATTATGTATATCTAAATTGTATCAATAAAATTAATCTTAAAAATTGCTCTTAGCAGATGATTTTGTGTATGTCCACACCTTACCAAAAAATAAATAAAATCCTTTTACACCTAGCTCTCCCTACGGGCTAAGGCAACCAACTTGACCTTTATTTCCACACAGAAAAAGGACATGCCATTTGAAAAGCCTTTCTTACATAGTTTCTTGCTTTCTATAAATCTGGATTTTAATTTAGAAGGCAATAATAGTAACAGTAATGTTGACCTTTCTTATTTGCATTGTACCTTACAAAGTGTTTTTTGGTGACATTTATGGCATCTAGTCTTCACACATCTAATCACTACTGCAGTTGTACTTGGGAGGTAGCGGGAGAAGTAGAGGACTCACAAGCTCACAAGCTCAGTGGGCTACCTTGACCTGTTTGGAGTCCTATGGTAGACAGACAGATGTCATGACTTGAACTCACAGTGATCCATGGCTCTTTCTGTAAAACTGCAGCTGCCTGTGGCAGGAAAAAGAACAACATAGAGAGTATTGTTGGCTTGGCCCCCACCCTTAAAGACCACAAGAAGAAGAACAAGAGATGGTCCAAAGCCATTGCCCTCTAGCTAGGGTATCAACCCTATTTTATTTAGGGTATCAACCCTGGAAATCAACCCTATTTTATTTGGCTTATTCTAAGAAGGTACTGTATAAGGAATTACACCTCATTGCTCAAGAAATAACAGGAGATGGACAGTAAAATGGACAGTATGACATACATGTATGACCTACATGTTCTGCTTTTTGTCTCTTATGTATAGGACTCTCAGTAGAATGGGAGCTCCTAAAAAACAAGGAATGTCTCTTCTTTCTGTGTCTGCTTTATAGTACTGAACTCAGTGCATATAACTTACTACACATGTTTTCATCTTATCCCTGAAATTATTGACAGGATTATTATGGTGTTGGAGATACAGTGGCAATAATGGAGTTACTTAATGGAGTTTTATTTCTCTCTGTGGAATTAAACCTCTCTTTAACATTTGGTGACAGGCATTGAGCTAAGTGCTGCAGAGCAGATCAAGAAGGGAGATCTCCAACCCTTGCTTTTAAAGGGAGCACCTAGCTGAATGGTAAGAGAGTTTTATGTGTAATAGATTAAAGGTCACTGGGATTTTGCCAGGTGGTGACTAATCCAATTGTGAATTGGCTACACTCACTGTGAGACACCAGAAGTGTAGGGGGTTGGGAGACTGTGGTGGATGTGTGGAAGAACAGGGAAGTATGTTGGGATGGGTGGTTTTTAGATCTTTTTGTTTTATCTCTGTTGGCACTTGAGATTTTGAGAATGGGAGCCTAGACAAAAAGGGTTCAGCTTGCTTCAGGTTTATTTAATTATGTAGTTATGGAGACCTTCCCCCACTCTCAGAAACATAAATCATGTAGAGTTGTGGCTTTACGGAGTTACTTTCCTGGAAAGGAAGCTACTACATGGAAGCCAAAATAATGAGAGGAAGAAAATAATCTTCCTTTTGATTGAAGCAACATTAAAATCTCTTCTCAGGAGGATAGTTAATAGAGAATATCACCTAGTCCAACCGCTGAGATAAATCCCTATGAAAGAAAAGTGTTGTTAGGCCTCTTGGATGGGGGATACTGAAGTGCAGAGAATATCTTTCCTGAGGCAATTACGTTGTCATAGCAAGTTCTGCATTGAATCCCTAGTCTTCAAGTCTGTGAGATTCCTGTTCTAGGGTCCCGTATTCCCTCTCCAGAATCAAGAGCAACACTGGGCCTTTTGTTTATCTTCTGTTGCCTCTGACCAGTCCTTCCCTGAGCTTAGAGTGCCCTGAAGGAAGTGGACTGCTAAGCAATTGTTAATAACAACTGTCTGTTGCTCATTGTATGGTTTCACTCACTTGGGGTCCAGAAGGGGCTGGCTCAGTGAGCAGAGCATATGGAGTGGTTTAAGTTTTTTCAACATTTTCTCTTACTTTTTTTATGGTTCCACTTTAGCTTGAGACCACATATACCTGTGGAAACAAACCCAACCGGAGTGCTTGCTCATCAGTGTCTATATCTTTATCTTTGTCTCTCTCATCTCCTTCAGAGTGCACTGTGATGCTTCCTGACTGATGATGTTAAAACACCACCTGGAAGCCTGAGGCTGCATTACCACCTGAACATACTTGAGCTTTCCCCTTCACCATGGAGACTCAAAAGAATGAAGCTGCTCAGACCAAGAGGGTGGCTACTTCTGGGGATAACCAGGACCAGGAGTCAGAGAAAGGAGCCAAGAACAAGACAGATGAGGTAACAGAAATGCCAGCATCAGAGCGACGTTCATCTGGCCCAGGTAGACTGAAGAAAACTGCCATGAAACTGTTTGGTGGCAAAAAGGGAATTTGTACTCTGCCTAGTTTCTTTGGAGGGGGACGAAGTAAAGGTTTTGGCAAAAGCAGCTCCAAGAAGGATCTAAGAAAAAGCAAGACACATGATGGCCTGAGTGAAGTAGCCTGTGGCCCTAAAGATGTTGTCAGTGAAGGAAATGGCTTTTCCCTACCTTTTTCTGAATCACCATGCCAATTTACCAGCTCGCAGAGTGCCCATGGGGCTTTGGAGATAGGCTGCAGGCACAAAGCATCTGTGGCTGGTGCCACCAAAAAAGGTGGAGCTGACAAGGTTCCCCCTGTACCAAAGCCAAAGAAAGGCCTAAGAGGTTTTTTAAACAGTATCCGCCGTCACCGGAAGGGCAAGGTTGCTGAAGCCGAGCAAAGTGAGCCAAATGCCCAGGCGCCTGATGGGACCAGAGCTAGGTCTCATGAGCATGTGAGCTCAGTCCCTCTGCCCTGCCCTGAAGAGAGCTGCCAAGCCCCTACAAAGGAAAATGCAAACCCCCAGGATATTCTGGGGCCAAAAATTTCTCCAGCACCAGAGCCTTCTTCAGCTACTGAGAAGACAGTCTGTAAAAATCTAGAAATATCCATGAGGCTGTCTGCTTCACCACTTGTGCAGCCCAAGCTTGCCCTTGAAGCCAATATCCTAGAGGAGTCCCACAGGCAAACAGGAGAAAAAGTAATAGCAGGAGAGCTAAATCCACCCAATGGCCCTGTGGGGGATCAGCTGAGCCTCCTGTTTGGAGATGTCACATCTTTGAAAAGCTTTGATTCATTAACTGGTTGTGGCGATATTATAGCAGAACAGGACATGGACAGTATGACAGACAGCATGGCTTCTGGGGGGCAGAGGGCCAACAGAGATGGGACCAAACGAAGTTCCTGCCTGGTGACCTACCAAGGAGGTGGAGAAGAGATGGCCTTGCCAGATGATGATGACGAAGAGGAAGAAGAGGAAGATGAGGAGGTAGAGTTGGAGGAAGAAGAGGAAATCAAAGAAGAAGATGATGACTTAGAATATCTATGGGCAAGTTCCCAGATGTACCCAAGACCTAATCTTAACCTGGACTACCATTCTACCACATCCCCAGGCCACCATGCATACGTGCTTCTTGACCCAGTTCAGTCGTACCCTGGACTAGCCCCTGGAGAACTTTTGACTCCTCAGAGTGACCAGCAAGAGTCTGCCCCCAATAGCGATGAAGGTTATTATGACTCCACTACACCTGGATTTGAGGATGATTCAGGTGAGGCCCTGGGACTTGTC
The DNA here is from genome assembly GCA_004026965.1 of Petromus typicus. Taxonomy (NCBI): domain Eukaryota; kingdom Metazoa; phylum Chordata; class Mammalia; order Rodentia; family Petromuridae; genus Petromus; species Petromus typicus. The sequence continues at coordinate 4,027 of PVIR01002492.1, read as the reverse complement.
CATAGGGATTGTTTACCTAGAGACAGCTATAGTGGAGATGCGCTCTATGAGTTTTATGAGCCAGATGACAGTCTTGAGAACTCTCCACCCGAGGATGACTGTGTTTATGACCTTCACGGTCACAGCTCTGAGATATTTGACCCCTTCTTGAACTTTGAGCCCTTCTCTTCCTCTCGGCCATCTGGGGCAATGGAGACAGAGGAAGAACGGTTAGTAACCATCCAGAAACAGTTGTTGTATTGGGAACTTCGTCGGGAGCAGCTTGAAGCCTGGGAGACATGTGTACGAGAGGCTCATGCCAGGGAGCCCCATACAAGAAAGGCCTATACCCAAGAGGCTCATGACATGGAGGCATGTGCCCAGGAGGCTCAGACTTGGGAAGCTCATGCCAGGGAGGCCCAAACCCGTGAAGCCCAGACCCCAGAGGGTCGTCCTGTAGAGGCTCAAGTCCGAGAGGCCCCAGCTCGGCAGGAGAAACCTATTCTGGAATATCAAATGAGGCCTTTAGGCCCCTCAGTGATGGGCCTGATGGCAGGGCCATCAGGAGCCTCTCAAACTTCCCACCAAGGAAGTACTTCAGCTTTTCCTGCTACTGCAAGCAGTGAGCCAGACTGGAGGGACTTTCGTCCTCTGGAGAAGCGTTTTGAGGGAACCTGCTCCAAGAAAGATCAAAGTACTTGTCTGATGCAGCTTTTCCAGAGCAGTGCCATGTTTGAGCCAGATATGCAAGAAGCCAATTTTGGAGGTTCTCCCAGGAGAGCCTACCCTACTTATTCACCCCCCGAGGAACCAGAAGAGGAGGTTGAGAAGGAAGGGAATGTCACTGTGAGTTTCTCACAGGCCCTAGTGGAGTTTACTAGCAATGGAAACCTTTTTTCTAGCATGTCTTGCAGCTCTGACTCTGACTCCTCATTTACTCAAAACCTCCCTGAGCTTCCCCCCATGGTGACCTTTGACATAGCTGATGTGGAGCGGGATGGGGAAGGGAAATGTGAAGAAAATCCTGAGTTTCACAATAATGAAGACCTTGCAGCCTCATTGGAAGCTTTTGAGCTGGGCTATTACCACAAACATGCCTTCAACAACTACCACAACCGATTCTACCAAGGCCTGTCCTGGGGTGTAAGCAGCCTCCCTCGATACTTGGGGCTACCTGGCATGCACACTCGACCTCCGCCTGCTGCCATAGCCCTCAATAGGAGAAGCCGCTCTCTTGACACTGCAGAAACCCTGGAGTTGGAGCTTTCTAATTCTCACCTGGCCCAGGGCTATCTGGACTCTGATGAACTTCAGCCTCAGCAAGAAAACTCAGATGAAGAAGATGAAGAGGAGGGAGAATGGGGCAGAGTCAGTCCCCTCTCCCTCTATACTGAACCCCCAGGTGCTTATGACTGGCCTACCTGGGCTCCCTGTCCTCTTCCAGTGAGGATAGGCCCTTCCTGGGTAAACCCCAGCCAGTTGGATGGGCCTTCCAGCCAGTCTCTGTATGGGCAAGGAGCTTGTTGTGTATCTCCTGTAGCCATGCCAGGGCCAGGGCCAGGGCCAGGGCCAGAGCCAGTAGCACATGGGGAATCTAAACCTCAGTTAACCCGGCCTTCACACCTACCCCTGCCCATGGGTCCTTGCTATAACCTCCAGCCACAGGCCTCTCAGAATATGAGAGCCAGGGTTCAAGATGTGTTAGTGCCTGTTGATGAGCCCAATTGTTCCTCTAGTACTGGAGGATTGAGCCCTGGCCCTCTGCATCAGGCTAAACCTGTGGGCATCACCCATGGCATCCCTCAACTGCCTAGGGTCCAGCTTGAGTCTCACCAGCCTCAGACCAATCACTACAGGGCTTTCAGCCTTGACTTGTCAAAGGAGAAGACTGAGCAAGGTGCCTCTCTTGCCACCAGCTATTCTTCCATTGCTATGAATGGAAACTTAGCCAAGTAGTCATCATCATTTCTGGAGTGGAGGTGTGGAGGCCTGAGCATGTGAATAGGGATCAGGGGTTGGGCAGAGGGGTGGGGTGGGGATTGCTGTTTAACTTGAAAATCCTTTTGTTAAGGGAAACTCCTCTGGGTTTTAATCCTTGTTTGCCCCTTACCCAGTTCTGCCATCTATGGTCTCAAGTATATCTTCCCAGAAAGCCTACTGCTGCTGTGCTCCGGTTTTTGTTTTCAGCGTTTCCTATAACTGGTGCAGGGTTTGGAATGCTATTATTTTGTGCCTATTCAAGTTGCCAAGTTAGTGATTATATATATCAAGCATCCTAGACAAAGGCTGAAACCTTACCACCTTCTGCTCCCCCTCTACACAGTGGATGATGAACCACTGAAGAGCAGCCACTGCTTTTCACTTGGAGATGAGGGGAGGCTGTTTGCTGTTAACAATGTGAAGTTAGGGTACAGATCCTCCCCCTCCCATTCATCCCTCGCATAGCTGTCACCATTACATCGAGGGACTATGAGCTATTCATTTCAGCCAGGTGTACTTAAGATCAAGTAGTATGTGTCTCACTGCATATTGCTGTGAACTTTGGTGTCATCACAAAGTAGGACATTTTAACTTGACCTGCCACAGTGTGGATTGGAGATAAAAGATAATCCCATTAGCAGAGTGATTAATTTTTTCCAGTCACAAACAGAGTTCTGCCATAGACATTGCCATAATCGTGAACTCTGGAATGATAGATTTTTCTTCTCTTAACCCTATGACTGTTTGATTTTGAGACGCATTTGAATTGTCACTTTGTCCTCTAAAAGAAGTTTTCATAATCTTGTTGTAGTCTTAATTGACATGAAGGAAGAAATATAACCTAAATTAAGCTTGGCTATAGAGATTGAGTTTTTTGTAGGATAAAGGGTAATAGAAAAAGGCCAATTTGTCCCAGCCAACAAGAGCTATTTCATATTTTGCAGTATGAAGCAGTTCAGCTTATAAGGGAAAATTGCTTCCCCCAAACTCAGAATTGCTTCCCCCAAACTTATTCCTTAAGCTTTGCCAATTCCTTATTTTGGATGCTATAAAGAGGTTCAAAGATTGCACTCCTACCACAGGATACCAAATGCATCTCAACTGCTGTGCCCAGCGCACTAAAGAACTTTCATTTTTCAATTGGTTAAGTCTTGTAACATCACCAAAAGACCAGGTTTCTTGAAAGACTGTGGTGTGTCCTCACTCTACTAAGCTACAAAATTCTGATTTCTGTAGCATTTTCAGCCCTTTATGAAATGAATGGCACCTCTCTTCTGGATCCATGTAATTTTCATATTAAAGTAGTTTGGAAATAACTAATGATGTCAGGAAGACATTGCAACAGTCTAATCTTGCCAGGCCCACCCTCTCATTAATCACCTGAAGAAAAGGTTACTTTTAAAATTCTTTATTGGAAATGATGTAGACAATTTGTGTCAACTGCATGTGTTGACATAAATTAGGATTCTTGCCTCTTCTGCCCTTCCCTCCCTCCAGCTATTTTTATGCTTATTGAAAGATGCCAGTAGGGCTCTTGCCATTCCTCAGATATGGCAATTTAACCTTGGAACAAATGCTGATGGCCCACTGAATCAAGGTGCACTTGTGAGCAAACTGTTCTTTGACCAGGTGATATGTTTATCCAGGGTCTTTGTCATGATTCTTGGGATAGGGTTGACCTCGTAGCCTTTCCTGAAAAAAAAAGTGGATACATCTGGCAGGTGCTTTGCCCCTGGAAGTACCACATAAGTTTCCATGACTCCAGCCTTAAAAAATACACCTTAAAGGACCCTGTCCAGTTGTCTAGGCTGACATTAGCTATATCGTAAAGAAATGCATTTGATGGGCCGGGGAGTTAGCCCAGTGGTCCCGGCGCCTGTCTTGCAAGCACAAGGACCCGGGTTTGATTCCCTGGTAACCACATAACAATACTGGGTGTGGAGACCCACACCCAGCAGCAACCAGTACCACATACCACAGTGCCGGGCGTGGTGGCTCACGCCTGTAATCCCAGCACTCGGGAGGCAGAGGCAGGAGGATTGTGATGTGAGTTTGAGGCTGAGCTCAG
>PVIR01002491.1:89048-102398 GCA_004026965.1 Petromus typicus | reverse complement strand
ATTCTCCAGGATATGTATTATCTCTATGCATACTGCATATGCTATTGTTTAGTTAAGAGGACTGGCTTTTTTTTTTTTTTGTATAGTCCACGCATCTTAATCATTTGTTGTAATGTTTGGGAGAGTCCCTTTCCTATGAGGCCATTTGATGAGTCTTATCTCTTTCCACATGAAAGGTTTTACATAGAGAATTAATAATTTTCCATTCATTAGTACCAGAAAGGAACAACTGAAACTGACTGTAACAATTTGGATGGAATGAAATGACACTCGTGGGAGAGAGCCCATTCAATTTCAGACTGGCTTCATACTTGGGTTGGGTGTAATCTAGTGTTCCATTTCCAGTGGCAGGGAGATGCTGATAGTAGAGACTTCAGGAAGATTCTTCTGCAGTTGCATCAACCAGTTAGTTACAGTGAGATATTCTGTCACTTCCTTTTTGATGCCCTCTACAGTGAACTAATGCCACCTTGGAGGGCTTTCAGATGGAAGATCATCATCTATCTCCACTGGCTGTTGAAACAGATATGTCCTCTCTTTTCTTACAGCTACATAAGCACACAGCAGTAAGAAAGAATAATTTTAATCAGTATAAGTTCTGTCTTTTTCCCTTTACTGAGTTGTAAAGCTCTTGTCAGAGATATAAGTTCTGGCAGCTGGGCACCAGTCCCTGGGGCAAGTGAGGAACTTGCAGGTGTCTATTGTGGAGTCATTACAGCATACTCTGCCTTTCTTGTCCCATTTTCTTTAAAGGAACTGCCAGTGCAAAAGAGGATCAAATCAGTACCAATAACTACTGAATCTAATAAATCTTCCTTGGTTGCATATATGTGGGGAATTATTTGCTTACAGTCGTGGCTTTCAGACTCAGCTCCCTCTTCTCTGGTAGGAAGGTTGCAAAGTTTAAGGAGAAGCACTTCCATTCTGAAAACTGTTTCTTCTAGAAGGACACTCTGTTATTTAACAAACTAGCTGTCTGATAGCCATAGGCTCTCTTTGGAATAAAAAAGCCCTGCCACATTGTGAAGTGGATATGAAATGAAATCTTTGCCTAAGGTCAGCTTGGATGCCTGCAGGACCAGAAAAACCATACCAGCCACAGCTCTAAGACACACAAGTCATCCCTTTGCTACTGTGTCTAATTTATGACTTACATAAATTACAGGCTGTTGGGAAGTTCCTTAGTCCTATGTGAGCACTCTCAATGCCGTATCCCAACTCTCTTCAACATATAGGTTGAAGTGGTGTCATGTTAGAAGAGTCAGTACTGAGGCACTTGCTAACACTTGCTTAATTTCCCAGGTCAAAATATGGGTTTCATATACAGATTATTTAAGAGGTCATGCAATCTCACCAAACCTTGCTATCCAAAGTCAACAAAAACCCACAATAACTGGGAATCCTTTTAGAGGTTTTGGGAGCTTGGGCCACAGGAAGAAAAGTATTAGTTTATTTCTTTCTTTTCCTAGTATTCAGGTTCCCTTACATATGATAAGGCCCAAGTATTTTAACTCAATGTTTCAAAGTTATTGCTTACATCTAGAGACCCTGTAACCTCTCTTTGCTAGAATATTTAGAAGAGCATAAGTTGCCTGGCTGAAGACCTCTACTTTCTTTTTTTTAATCTTTATTGGTACATTACATATATGCATCATGATTGCACTCCATCTTGGGGATTTGTACCAGTTTAAGATACAACTTAATTCTCATTTTTCCCATAGCCCTACCCACCCTACCACCACCCTACATACATAAAAATTTGTTTCTTTTTTGTTATAATATCATTATTTTCCCCCTTCACCCTATTTTACTTTGAGAATTTTCTATTTCACAATATATAACACACAATTCTAGGACTCATTTACATCTTTATTTTCTCATACCAGAGAAAAGATGCGATATGTACCTATCTGTGATCTATTTATTTCACTTATGAGGATATCCTCAAAGTATGTCCATTTAAGTAGAAATGATTCCAATGTATCATTTTTATGGCAGAGTAATGCTCCATTCTGTAGAAGAACCTCAGCTTTTTCATCCAGTCTCCAGTTGATGGACATTTGGGTTGTTTCCAAGATGTAGCAATCACAAATTGGGCTGCTATAAACGTGGGTGCACATATGTCACTGTGATATGAGTCTTTTCATTCTTGTGTGTATATACCTAGCAGGGCAATGGCCAGGTCAAATGGGACCGCCAATCCTAGCTTTTTGAGGAATCTCCAAACTGATCTCCACAGGGGTTGTACGAGTGTACAGTCCACCAACAGTGGAGAAGGGTTCCTTCTTCTCTGCAGCCTTCTCAACATTTGCTGCTGGTTAATTCTGAAATGGCAGCCATTCTATGTGGAGTGAGATGAAATCTCAGTGTTGCTTTCATCTGCATCTCTCGAATGACTAATGATGTTGAGCATTTCTTCATATGCTTCCTAGCTGTTCTTACTTCTTCCTCTGAAAAATGTCTGTTCATTTCAGATGCCCATTTTTGAATTGGGTCATGAAATTTGGGTGGGCTGAATTTTTTGAGCTCTTTATATATTCTAGATAGTAGCCCTTTGTCTGAGGAACAGCTGGTAAAGACTTTTTCTCACATTGTTGGTTGCCTATTTGGACTGTTGGTGGTTTCCTTTGCTGTGCAGAAGCTTTTTAAAAGAATGAGGTCCCATTTGTTGATTTCCTCAGCCAATTCCTGTGCTATAGAAGTTTTGTTCACGAAGTGAACACTTCTTTTCCTAAGCCAATGTCTTAGAGAGTTTTTCCTAACCTGTTTTGCAGAAGGTTTAGAGTGTCAGTTTTAATATTTAGGTCTCTTATCCACTTTGATTTTAGCTTGGTACATGGTGAAAGAGTTAGATCTAGTTTTAGTCTTTGGCAAGTTAAAGGCCAGTTTTTCCAGCACCATTTGTTAAAGAGGCTATCTTTCCTCCATTGAAGATTTTTGGCTCCTTTGTCAAAGCTGAGGTGGCTCAGTGTATTTGGAGTAGTTTCTGGATCTTCTAGTCTACTCCATTGATCCTCAGGTCTGTTACTTTGCGAGTACCACACAGTTTTTATCACAGTGGCTTTATAGTATAGTTTCAGGTTCGGAGTTGTAACACCCCCCACCATGTCCCTGTTGCTTAGAACTGCTTTGGCTATTCTAGGTCTTTTGTGTTTCCAGATGAAAGTTTGGATTTTTTTCTCTAGATCTGTATAATATGCTGTTGGGATTTGAATTGGGATTGCGTTGAATGTGTAGAGTAGTTTTGGGAGTATAGCCATTTTGACAATATTGGTTCTTCCTACCCAGGAGCAAGGTATGTCTTTCCATTTTTTGATATCATCTTCTATCTCCTTTTTCAGTGTGCTACAGTTTTCAGAGTAGAGGTCTTTCACCTCCTTTGTTAGATTGATTCCTAGATATTTTATTCTTTGGGGTGCTATTGTGAAAGGGACTGACTCTCCAATTTCTATCTCAGTGGGTCTACTGTTTGTGTATACGAAGGCTATTGATTTTTGAACGTTGACCTTGTAATCAGCTACGCAGCTAAAACTGGCAATTAGGTCCAGCAGTTTTTTAATTGAGTTTTTAGGATCCTCTAGATAGAATATCATGTCGTCAGCAAATAATGACAATTTAGCTTCTTCTTTTCCAATCTGTATTCCTTTTATTTCTTTCTCTTGCCTAATTGCTATGGCTAATATTTCCAGAACTATATTGAACAGAAGTGGTGAGAGAGGACACCCTTGTCTTGTTCCTGATTTTAGAGTGAAAGGTTTCAATTTTTGATCATTTAGTATGATGCTGGTAGATGGTTTCTCGTAGATAACTTTTATTAGTTTGAGATACAGACCATCTATTCCGATCTTCTGTAGAGTTTTGAACATAAATGGGTGTCATACTTTGTCAAACACTTTTTCTGCATCAATTGAGATGACCATATGGTTTTTGTCCTTGAGTCTGGTAATGTAGTGTATAACATTGATTGATTTGCGTATGTTGAACCATCCTTGCATCCCTGAGATGAATCCAACTTGGTCAGGGTGTATAATCTTTTTGATAATTCTCTGTATTCTGTTTGCCAGTATCTTATTGAGGATTTTTGCATCGATATTCATTAGAGATACTGGCCTTTAGCTCTCTTTTTTAGTTGGGTCTTTTTCTGCTTTTGGAATCAGGGTAAGGGTTGCTTCCAGGAATGAGTTTGGGAGTACTGCTTCCCTTTTAATTTCATTGAAGAGTTTCAGAAGTAGAGGCACTAACTCTTCTTTAAAAGTTTTATAGAATTCAGCAGTAAAACCATCAGGTCCACAGCTCTTCTTTGTTGTCAAGTTTTTAATTACGTTTTCAATTTCGCAGATTGTTATTGGGTATTTAACATTTCTATATCTTCTTCTTCAGCTTTAGGAGTTCATATGTGTCTAGAAATCTATCCATTTCTACATTTTCCATTTTATTGCAGTATAAATTTTCAAAGTAGGTGTTTATTATCCTCTGGACTTCCTCTGGGTAGGTAATAATTTCTTCTTTCTAATTCCTAATAGCATAGATATGCACCTTTTCCTTCCTTTGTTTAATGAGGTTGGCTAAGGGTCTATCAATTTTGTTTATCCTCTCAAAGAACCAACTTTTCAATTCATTGATTTTTTGAACCGTTCTCTTTGTTTCTATTGCATTAATTTCTGCCATGATCCTTATAATTTCTTGCCTAGTGTAAGCTTTGGGTTTGTTTTGCTCCTCTCTTTCTAGTCGCTTGAGGTTCAGGATTAAGTTATTTATTTGAGCTTGCTCCATTTTCTGGATATAGGCCTTCACTGCTATGAATTTTCCTCGTAGAACTGCTTTCAATGTGTCACATAAATTTCTATCAGTTGTACTGGTGTTATCATTTAGTTGTAAGAACTGCTCAATTTCTTCTCTAATTTCTTCTGTGATTCATTGGTTGGTCAGCAGAGTGTCACTCAGTTTCCATGTGTTTGTGAAGATCCTGGGCTTTCCTTTGCTATTCAGCTCCAATTTCAGGGCACTATGGTCTGACAGTTATCAAGGGATAACTTCAATCCCTTTATATTTATCCCTTTATTATTTATTATCCCTCTTATGTATATTTATATCCCATTATATTTCAATCCCTTTGTATATAATCCCTTTATATCCCTTTATATTAAATGTTCACTGAACTGGACAGTTTTGGGGCAACGTGAGATAATTTTAGGTTTTTATTTTAATTTGGAGATATGAAACTAAGCAAGGAAACACAGAGCAAAAGCACATGTTAGCACATTCTTTCTATCAATCTCTGAAGTTCCTCCATTAGATTCCCACCACAACTCTCAGGTAATGTTAAAACCAGTGAAATAAAAGCAGTTCAGGATTTAGAGAAACGAAAACAGTAGTTTAGTCCTGGTACCTTCTAAAAATGGTATTCACTTGGTCTCTGAAGTAAAACAAATCCATCTGCTTATATATTTTCTGGTACTCCAGGGTCTGTGAAAATGTTTTGAGTAATATCAGAGAGGAGAGAGAGAGAACAGGTTTGAAGTTATACTAGGAAACTAGATGACAGTTAAATCCTGGGTCCAGTACTTATTCTGCTTATAGGAACTTGAATAGAGCAACTCTGAATCCCAACTTGTCTATAGATTGCTGCACTGTCAAAATAAGACAACAGCAAGAGTTCACCAAGTATCAATTCCTTGACCTCTGTTCTCTCAACTGTCAGATTTCTTATTCACCTTAGCAAACACTGAAAATTCAAGCCTCTTATATCTAGGATGTTTCCTTTAACTTATCTTTTCCTCCTCAGAATCAACCATTAGAAAGTAATGGTTGGGCACTTATGAATTTCATTTTATTCACTGATGTAACTCAACATTTATGAAAGTTCCTGGGACTTTCAAATAGTTGTTGAAAAATATGAATCAATTCCTACAACCAGTAATTTAGTCAGGAGAAAACACTGAGGAATTAATGAATCATCCAATATTGGCCATATAATATATTCAGATTGTGACAGTATTCCGGGACCACAACACATGGTTGTGTAAATTGGAAAGTGCATTAAAGTACCCTACCAATGAGGAAAAGCTAGATCTGAAGTCTAGAGGCTGCTGGATGTGCACTGAGATGTGATTTATGTCTGCTGAACAACACACCATAATCTGCTCACCTAATTTTCGTTTGCTTGAAAGACATGTGGTTCTCTGGTCTTCAGAAAGACACTGTGTGTGTTAGCAGCTACCTCAAGTAGGGTTGGTTTTCCTTCTTTGTCCAGACTATGTAGACTCAAGATGTCCAAAAAAGAATACTTGATAGATGCGGGGAAAGGTTGCAGTCACTGTTCATCATATTACTCACATAATGGTAGAAATTCTCAATGTTGAGTGCAATTCTCAACAAAGATTTGAATTTTTGTTTAGAAAAAATAAAGACCAGAGGAAATAGAAATTTCTTGATTTCTAATTGAGTGATTTCTTTCTTTCTTTCTTTCTTTCTTTCTTTCTTTCTTTCTTTCGTTCTTTCTCTTTCTTTTTTAGGGTTTTGTTTTTTGAGACAGGGTCTCACTTTGTAGTTCAGGCTTGCCCTGAACTCACTATGTAGCCCAGGCTAGCTTTGAACTCATTGCAATCCTGCTGCCTCTGCCCTCAAAGTACTGGGGTTACAGGCATCATGATGGTGATGATGATGATGATGATGATGATGATGATGATGATGATGATGATAGTTAATTCTGGGATATCTTGATTTAATGATAAGGAGATAGATGATTGTCCCTTCAGCCACTTTTGGAAAAAGACAATCTGTGCTCTTTATAAAAAAGGATATTAAACAAGAAAGATAAAGGCCATTAGGCAATAATTCTAGTTTACAACTCTGGCAGTTTCATTCATAAATACACAGGAAATTCAATACTGAAGCAGCTAAATTAAACCAGTGATTTAGGGTGAATACATCTAGAGTTATATTTTTTTAAAAAAAACAGTGTATGCCAATGCAGCATTAGTGTGTGGATACTTTAATCTAGTGGCTATTGTTTCTTCTGGGTGAAAAATGGATCAGTGAATAGTGTTTAGGGATTTATTCAGATTTATCTACCCCTAAAATTACAATAGAACTTGAACAAATATTTTCCTCACATTTATGTCTTATTTTCTGTTTGCAAATGAAGATTTGGATCTGATTATCTCTTTGTATCTTAATATCTGGGTTAGTGTAAACACTTCTGTGGCTTGAATACTCTTTTGGTAACTCATGAACGTTTTCATTGTGAAATCATTATTCCTTTAATAATAGATATTGAGCACAGTTTTTGTGCCTTCCAGCCTCTGTCAAAGCAGTATTCTTACCTTGTGAAGCATTTGTCTTGAGCCACGTAATACAGGACATCAATGCCGGTTAGGCACTGGGATGTCATGAAAACAAAATAGGAGCATGGAACTTGACTCATTTGTTTGTTGGTTATGCTTCTAAAGAGTAAAAGCTTGGAGGCCAGGGATTTGGATCAGTGGTTCTGGCGCCTGTCTTGCAAGTGCAAGGACCGGGGTTCTATTCCCCAGTTAACCACATACAATACTGGGTGTGGAGACTCACGCCCAGCAGCAATCAATACCACATACCACAGTGCCGGGCGTGGTGGCTCACGCCTGTAATCCCAGCACTCAGGAGGTAGAGACAGGAGGACTGCTGTGTGATGTGAGTTTAAGGCTGAGCTCAGGGCCAGCCTGAACTACAAAACGAGACCCTGTCTCAAAAAAAAAAAAGAAAAAGAAAAAAAGAATTAAAGCTTGATCTTAAAGAAGGCTTTCTGAGTATCTAATAACTTTAGTCCCCTAATCTATAAAATAGGAATTCCACATAGATTATGCAGTGTATTTTTACAGTTTAAAATATTATTTAGAAAAATATAAAACTCTATTGACTAATGCTAATATTAGCCTTGAATTTCTGTATAGATTAGGTTGATGAGGCTTTGATTTTTGGTCTGGAACTTCTGGCAGATAAATGTCTCCAGTCCTGTGGTCACATTATTGAAACGTGGAATGGTCACTGGTTGCATGCTATTATCCATCATGGAATGGTTTTTACCTGCTGTTGTAGTGGTGGCCTAGGAATTTCATTACCACAAGGGCAGGGACAACATTCATTTATGTAACCATTTGATTAGTTTATTCAACAACTACTATGTTGAACACTTCTGTGACAGGTACTGTGACAAGGAGTAGAAGTAACAAATAAATAATATGTTCTTTTCAAGAAGCTCATAGTCTACTGGGAAAAACAAAGAAGCCAAAAATTAAAATTTAATATAGTTTTAAAGGCTAAAAGCATACAAAAAGATACAGTAGGAGGACAAATGAAGGTCACTAAGTGCAGCAGTTGAAAGAGGTTCATTGGAGAATGCTTCCTGGATATACTATAATCTTACAGACTATTTCTGCAGTGAAAACTAGAGAGTATTTCAAGTAGATGGGACAGTAAGAAAAAAATACATAATTAGCAGAGAATTTTCTTCCCAAAAATTACTACATGCTTTCTGAAACAAGAAGAGCAAAGAGATGAGATTGAAAGAGAAGGCAGAAGTGACTGACTAAATCCTTGGCATCTTATAACATATTTTGCCCTTATTCCAACCAAGATAGGGAGCCATAGTAACATTGTCAATAGAGCAGTAAAGTTATAAGACATTTAGCTTGAAGGGAAGGAGTGAACACATGTCCAACATCAGTACGAAGGATGGAAAAGAAAAAGGAGAGCATGGAGGCAGGCAATTCCTCCTGGTATAGCTCAGTTAAGGAATCCTTTAGATCTAAGTAGAAAGGAAGTTGAATGAATTCACCAAGGGAGTCAGAAGCTTTGATAATATGTATGTTGGGGTACCTCTGAGGTATATTAAATAGGAGGCTCCTCATATGAGATAAAGAAATGTCATTGACCCAACAGACAAAAGGAAATAAAACTAAACCACTTGTCACAGTTTTGATCTGACATGTTCCTCAAAGCCCATGTGTGAAAGGATTGGTTTGTAGCTTGATAATATTAGGAGTCAGTAGGAAATTTAGGAGTTGAGATCTAACTGGTGGGGCGTGTCTTTGAATATTCTCTTCACATCCCCTTAATTTCCTTCTCTCCCTGCATCCCTCTATGGTGTGTGTGTGTGTGTGTGTGTGTGTGTGTGTGTGTGTGTGTGTGTGTGTCTGTCTGTCTGTCTGTCTGTCTGTCTGTCGGCTTCCTGACTCCAAGGACACCAGCTTTGCTATGTCATATCATTGCACCATGGTCTTCTGCTTCACCACAGGCCCAGAAGCAATGAAGCCAACTGACAATAATATTGAATCTCCATAATCATAAAACAAAATAAATATTTTGTCTCTTAATTTTATAATGTCACATGTTTGATCAGAGTGAAAGAAAATTGACTAACATAACATCCAAATAAAATAAGCAAGCAATATTTATTGAGAAGTTCTTTTCACAAGAAAATTGTACTGGTTACAGCTCGCTAGAGAAACATAACAGATGATATAGCTATAAACAGAGATCAGTTAAATAGTACATGCAAATTAATGACAGAAAAGTTTATTTTAGCCCACAGTTTCAATGGCTGTAGGTCATAGTTGGATGCTCCATGGTAGAGACAACATGGTGAAAGTATAGGGAGGGGAGAACAAACAGAGTGGAAGAAAGAAAGAGCCAAGAACAAGAATGATCCAATGGCCCACCGCTAATGAGGCCCTACTTCTAAAACTACATTTAGCTACTGAATTCATAAGTTTATGAACACACCAATCAGTATTATGCCCTCGTGACAAAATTATCTTCCACAATAAATTAGATTATTGTGGGATATTTTAGATCTGAAACATTATAATGCCTCTGGTCCCCTAAAAGCTCATGTTCATCTTATTATGTGCAATGTATTTAGTCTAAGAGTTACTAAAGCCTTAACACAGCACTGCTAAGATGTACAAGTCCAAACTCTTCTGAGAATCCAGAAAGACACCTAGCTATGGTCTTTGGTAAAAATTTAAGAAGGAAGAGCCTTGGTTAGTTTTCTCATTGCTGAGACAAAATATCCAACATTTAAAATTAAAGGACAAAAAAGTTAAAGGACAAAAAGTTTATTTCAACTCACAGTTTATAGATGTTTCAGTCCATTATCAGCTGATTCCAAGGCAGGATGGCATGGCAGAGGAGAACCACAGAGGAGGGACAGTTCATGGAGGGCAGAGGAAGCAAAGACAACTACAAATTGCCAAGTAGCAAAGCAGAAACCACAGCAAGATATTAAACAAGATATTAACAAGCTGAACACACCACATCCTCTAAAAGATCAAACATCATGATCAACAAGAATTCATCCCAGAGATACAAGGATGGTTCAACATATGTAAGTCAATAAATATAATACATTATCTAAACATAAACAAAGTCAATACATATGACTGTATACCATACAGTAGTAGTAGTAGTAGTACAGTACAGTAGTAGTAGTCAATACACATGACATGTAGTCAATACACATGACTGTACCAATATTTGCAGAAAAGGCTTTCAACAAAATCCAACACCACTTCATAATAAAAATCCTGAACTCATGAATTTAAAAATTGATGTATGACAAAGTAACAAGCAGTATCATTTTAAATAGGAATAAAACTAAAATCATTCCTTCTAAAATCAAGAACAAGACAATATTTGTTTTTAATTTATTTTCTTGGTACACTTTGTAAATACATTATGATCACATTCAACATTGAGGATGAATATTTGTACATGACACATCTTGACTCTCATTATTTCCATTCCCTTTGCCCTCCCTACAATCTCCCACTCCCTTTATATGTAAGCTTTGTTTCCACCATGAAATTTTTTCTTTCCCTTCTTTACTTTCCAATACCCGCTTTCTTTTTTCCTTTTGAACATTTTCTTACTATTTCACAATGCCTGTTATATATTTTGGAACTCAGTTATACCTTCAGTTTTTCATACTAGAGAGATGATATATTTACATATCTGTGTCCTATTTATTTCACTTATGAGTATGTTCTTAAGGTATATCCATTTGACAAGACAAGAATTTCCACTATCACCACTTCTCAACGCAACACTTGAGACACTGGACAGAGTAAATAGGCCAGAAAAAGAAATAAGGATACATATAGGAAAGGCAGAAATCTAATTATCATTATTTTCAGAGAATATGATACTCAGAAAATCCAAAGAACTTCATCAAAAAATGCTTAGCATTAATTACTAACTTTAGCAATGTAGCAGTATACAACATCAATGCACAAAATCATTAGCATTTGTGTAGCTCAATAATAAACTTGAGGAGAAGGAAATTATGAAAAAAATATTCACAATAGCTTCAAGAAAAATGAAATGCCTAGTAATTAGGCTAACCAGGGAAGTGAAAACTCTCTACAAAGAAAAGTACACTACACTCAAAATAGAGATTTGAAAGGGTCATCAGACAATTGAAAGATAGCCCCTTGCTTCTAGATAGCCAATATCAATATTATCAAAGTGACTGTATTTCCAAAATTATTATAAAGATTCAATGCAGTTCAAATCAAAAGACCAACAGCATACTTCACAAAATTAGAGAAAAATATATCCCAAAGTTCATGTGGAGCTGGAAGAGAAATATACAAACACATGTATTGCCACATATTTTGGATAATAAGAATAAAGCAGGAGGCACAGCAATACCTCACTTCAAACTATACTACAAAGGAGTAGTGACAAAAACAGCCTTGTACTGGAACAAAAAGAGATACATGGACCATGGAACAGAATAGAGGATGCATAAATTTCACCAAACACATGCAGCTGTTTGTTCTTTGACAAAGGAGCCAAAAGCATATGTTGAAATAAAGATAATCTATTCAACAAGTGGCTTTGGGAAAATTGATTATTGATTTGTAGAAGCTTGAAGCTTCAGTCTTGTCTCTCATCATATAATGAATAAAAATCAAAAAGGTCAAGGACCTAAAAATCAAAAGATAAATCTTAAATCTAATCAAAAACAAAATAGGTAAAACACTTGTTGATAGAAGTATAGGAAACTTTCAAAAGTTGTGCAAACCTCAGTTGGACAAATAGGGAAACCTCTCGAGTAGTATAAATTGTGTTCATATGTTGATTCTTGGAAGAGAAGGAAATGCAGGGTGTTGTGCTAGTACACTTAGAGTGAGGCAAGTTACAATGCTTTCTTTCATCTATGCATTCTGTTTTTTTTTTACTGTGTACATAGGGTATGTAAAGGACAAATGAGCCTGTTGGGAATTGCAGATGACTTAATTGGACTTACAACTTACTTACTCAGATTTACAACTTACTTATTTGGATTTACAGATGTCTGCCCTGCCTTGCAGGATCAATAACTGGGATTATTGTGGACATCTGCCCTGCCCTGTGGGATTTTAAACTACAAGGATTACTGAACTAGGATTAATGGCTTTAAGACTCACTTATTGGGACTTACTTACTAGGATTTAAGGATGTCTGCCTTGCCCTACTGATCTTCAACTACAGAGATTATTGTGGATAACCTTCAGGTTTTATGCATGCTACAATTTTGGATGTGAAGGCTTGGGACTGCACTGTTATATGCATACTAGGATTATGAGTGTGAAGGCTTAGTACCAAATAAACACGGGGAGAGCTCAGGGTTTTCCCTTTCTGTTGCTGTGGTATTTGGCCCCTGCTACGGCTGCTCAGAGTGGCGAGAGTTGAGCCAGGTATCAGCCTTTTTCTCAAGATTTTGACTTTGTTATTTGTTAATCCTTTTGCTGTGGGACTCACAGGGGACTGGAGCTTGCCATAAAAGTTCTGGTTGCATCCTCCTACCATGTCTCTAACATGAGCCCTTTAAAATTACTAGGCTTCATAGATGTTAAAGAGCTTACCAGTTCTGACAAAAGTAGAGTGAGTAAACCAACAAATTTTGTACATTTTGTGTTAAAATTTCCAGGAAACCTTGTCTTCTGAAATTTTGAGCAGTTTAACTTCCTGGGTTAGGGAAGAAGGGATAGCTTCTGTACTTGAATTATCATATTTTCAAGACATTGTCAATTTTTTTTTAGTTTTTTTGTGTGTGTGTGTTTGTTTGTTTGTTTTTAGTTTAGTTTTTTTTAATCTTTATTGGTACATTAAATATACACATCATAATTGCACTCCATAATGGGGATTTGTACCAGTATAAGACACAACTTAATTCTCATTTTTTCCCATAGCCCTACCCACCCTACCACCCCCCTATATACATAAAATTTGTTTCCTTACTTTTTTGTTACAATCTCAACATTGTCCCCTTTCACCTTATTTTACATTGAGCATTTTCTGTTTCACAATATATAACATACAATG
>PVIR01002491.1:29576-88948 GCA_004026965.1 Petromus typicus | reverse complement strand
GAGACAGGATCTAGCTTTGTAGTTCAGGCTGGCCCTGAGCTCAGCCTCAAACTCACAGAAATCCTCCTGCCTCTGCCTCCCGAGTGCTGGGATTACAGGCATGAGCCACCATGCCCAGAACTGTGGTATGTGGTGCTGATTGCTGGTGAGCATTAGTCACCACACTTGGCATTGTTGTATGTGGTTACAAGGGGTCAAACCCATGCCCTTGCTCTTGCAAGGCAAGTGCCAGAACCACTAAGCTAAATCCCTGGCCCAAGACACTATCAATTTTTAACTACTGTCACATATAAGCAATTTAATCAAGATTACTGTATGTCGGGCCGGGGAGTTAGCTCAGTGGTTCCGGCGCCTGTCTTGCGAGCGCAAGGACCCGGGTTCGATTCCCCGGTAACCACGTAACAATACTGGGTGTGGAGACCCACACCCAGCAGCAACCAGTACCACATACCACAGTGCCGGGCGTGGTGGCTCATGCCTGTCATCCCAGCACTCGGGAGGCAGAGACAGGAGGATTGTGATGTGAGTTTGAGGCTGAGCTGAGGGCCAGCCTGAACTACAAAGCGAGACCCTGTCTCAAAAAACCTAAAAAAAAAAAAAAAAAAAAAAAAGATTACTGTATGTGTATAATGGACAAATTTAATCCGTATTTGAAATATCTTGTCTTATCTAGATGTTTAGAAAAGTAGTGTAGAGGTAGTGAAATTTAACTTGTTAATATGTTTTTGCTAAAATTCATATGAAATATTGTCTTTGGAGATTGGAATAGTTAAACCCTCTCTGTAAGCAATGACATGCTAGCCATACTTGTTCAGTGGTTTGGAGTATGTGGGAGGAAAGCCATTACAAAAGGTAGTATGCTAGTGCATTTGTACTTCTACATTTTTGGACATGTTTTTCTGTATGTTTTATAAATTTTTTGCTGCATATATAGTGTGTGTAATAGGGAAATAGGTCCAAATTTTGTAACATATAGTCCCTACACATTAAAAAGTTTGACAGTGTAAGACAAAGTAGTTACTAAAATTATCACATATGGAGGATTACCCCATTGATTATGCCAAAAGCAAGTGATAAGAAGAGCATGCTGTAAAGTTACCCAATAGTTGGTTAGTTTTAAGAAGAGAGGAGAACTGAATCCTATATTCTAGGAACACTGTAAGTGGCAAGCAAGTTGGCACAACCTCTTCACCAACAACCACAACAGAGACCAGAGAGATGCCCTGTAAAACTTCCGGTCTCAAGGTGAGAAAATATTGCAGCCAGTGGCAGGGTACCTTGTACCAAAACTCAGTTCCCAAAATGAAAACCTTTTTTACTAAAAAGACAAGGTTGGGCTGAGGATTTAACTCAGTGGTTCCAGTACCTGCCTTGCAAGTGAAAAAGCCTGAATTCAATCCCTGGTAACCACATACAACAATGCCAAGTGTGGTGATTCATACCCACCAGTCATCAGTACCGCATATCACAATGCAGGGTATGGTGGCTTATGACTGTGATCCTAGTACTCAGGAGGTAGAGGCAGGACAATAGCTGAGTTCAAAGCTGAGTTCAGGAGCAGCCTGAACTACAAAGAGAGATCCTGTCTCAAAGAAACTAAAAAAAAAAAAAAAAAAAAAAAGACAAGTTTAATTATAAACCACAATCTGTATTTTGTCTGTTCTTTTCTAATTCAAGAATTCTTTGTCTCATTACACCAAGAGCGACTGATATCAACAAATCAACCAACAACAAATGCTGGCAGAGTTATGGGGAGAAAGGAACCTTTCTCCACTGTTGGTGGGAATGTAGACTGGTACAACTGCTATGGAGATCAGTGTGGAGATTTCTTAAAAACCAGGTCTCAACATTCCATTTGACCTTCATATTCCCCTGCTAGGGGTATACCCAAAAGATTCATATTTCAGTGACATATGTGCACCCATACTTATATTAGCTCAGTTTGTGATAGCTAAAGCTTAGAAAAAATCCATATGTCCATCAACTGGAGATTGAATAAAGAAGATGGGTTTTTTGGTTTTTGTTTGTTTTAATAAAATAAAGTATTACTCTTCCATAAAAATGATAAATTTGAGTCATGTATATTCAAATGGACATACCTTAAGAACATACTTATAAGGGAAATAAAAAGGACACAGATGTGTAAATATCATATCTTTTTGAAGGTGAAAGCTAGGTTTTCACTTAAATTCAACCATGCTCCATCTCATTGTGATTCCACCTCATTGTGACTCCACCTCCCCCAAAAGCAGGACTACCTGTTCAATCAATCTAAAATGACCTGCCTCTGTGCATACTTCAGCCAACCCGTGACCAACCGCACTTGTATGTTTATGCCCTTTACCATTTACTATATAAATGACTGTATTTTGCATTAAAGACGGAACAGGTCTTGAAACGCTCCCCAGAGTCTGCATGGTGACTCTGCGCACTCATTCTACTGGTCTGAGTTCTGTTATTCCCCCAAAAGCAAAACAATATCTTTTCTCTGGTATGATAAATGGAAGATGTAAATGAGTACTAAAATGTATGATAGACATTGTGAATTCAAAAATATTCAAAGGGTAAAGGGGGTTGGGGTGAGTATATACACAAAAGAATTGAAAGGATCATACCACAACGACATATTTGCCTCCATATTGATAACAGCTCAGTTTATAACAGCTAAATCTTGGGGAACAGCCCAAATGCTCATCAACAAGGGCCTGGATAAAGAAGATGTTTTTCTTTTCTTATAAAATGGAGTATTACTCAGCCATAAAGAGTGGTAAGTTTGAGTCACTTATACTCAAATGGATGTAATTGAGGACACACTCACAAGTGAAATAAATAAGGCACAGATGTGTGAATATCATATCTTTTCTCTAGTACAAGAAACTAAAGGTGTAAATGAGGTCCAGAATGTATGATAGATAGGAAGAAAATGTTAAAAAGCAAAGAGGGTAGGAGAAAATAAAGAAGACAAAGAAAAAAATTGATAGTAAAACAAAAACTGGAAACAAAACTTATGTGTACAGAGGGCTGAGGTAATAGGATGGGCAGGGGAAAGGGAAAAAATAAGAATCAAGTTATGTCATGTACAGGTACAGATTTTTAATGTTGAATGTTTTCATAATGTATATGCAAAATGTACCAGTAAAATTAAAATAAAAATTTAAAAAATGCTTTGTCCCTTCTCTTAGAAACCTTGCCTACATCAGAATGTGTCTCTAGCAATCACGTGTAGCCCTCTCACTTTAACCTGACTATTTATGATGTCACAAATAAATATCAGCAGCTTTGTGATCGCCAGGGCCTTTAGCTTCTTCAGCAGCATTGCTCATTTTCACTCCTCATTTTTTTGTTTAATTTTGTCTTTGAGTTTTTCTTCTTTCCTTGAGCCATAGCATTGAGCAGGAGATCAGAACCTCCCACAGGGGTGTCCAAGAAGAACATTTTGTTCATTGTGTGTTGAAATATACAGAAAATCTGTAAAAAACTTTTGGATTCATCCATCTGTAATACTACGTATGCCTGTACTTGTCCACTGGTTTGAAGCCAGAGAAGGAAATGAGGAAGGAACATCTCAAGGTGAGAATTTTGATATGTAGAAGATACTTCAGGTTATGACCCTTGTTATATGTGCAATTTTACTTAGGAGTGGTGTATGAGAGCAAACAAGTTCTTACATGAAAAAACTACTTCTAGATATGTAGAAGTGCTTGATATATTTAAAAGTGGAAGTAGTGGAAGAACACTTTCTGTAAAAGGATTTTTAAAACTGATGGGAAATACTATGTTTGGAATTAGAATTGTCATACTGCCTCTGAATAGTATAGTATCGGTACTTGTTCTCTCAATTGAGGAAAATCAAAAGGAAAAAACTGTGAAAGGTGTTTTTTTGTAAGTGTATGGTAGAAAATTTCTGCTTCTACTTACTGGTTTTAAGTCAGACGCATTTCATTTAATTTTGCTATCCTGTATATATAATGTATATATTAGACATATGAACATTTATTTTATAGTATATAGTCTACAATTATTGAAGAGCCTCTCAATGTATGACAAAAGTAGAGTTAATAAACAAATGTATTTTTATATACTTCATGTTAAAATTCATAGAAATGCTGTCTTTGAAAGGGACTTCTGGAAGTGTAATTGTAAATTAATTTAAGTGACACATGTGCCCATATCACATGTGATAAGGAGAGAAAAAAATTGAAAAAAATAAAGGATTGTAGATCAGAGTGCTCCTACTTAGAAGATACTTTCAGATAAAAAGTGTTATACATGTGTAGTTTATTAAATATTACTGTGTATACATTATACAAATAAGTCTATATTTCTAATATCTAGTCTTTCTAGCTGTTTAGAAGTATGTAAAGCATGTTAAAAGTAGAAGCAGCACACAACATATTTTGTAGATAGCCTTTTATTAAAACTGATGAAAAACTTCATATTCAAATGGATGTGTCTTCAGGACATCCTCATAAGTGAAATAAATAGGTCACAGATGTATAAATATCATATCTTTTCTCTGGTATGAGAAAATGAAGTTTTAAGTGAATTCTAGTATATATAGTAGATACTGTGAAATAGAAAATATTTAAAAGGAAATAAGGTGTAGGGGTAAAAAAAAACAAAACAAAAAGATGGAGTTCTTTGCTGCAGAGAAAACTCTGACAAGTATAGAGGATTCAGGACTTAGGCAAGGGGAATAATTATAAATATATATGAATGATTGATATTAAGGAAATGAGAGTGAGACCTAAAAGGCATAAGACATAAATCCATACCTCATCCTAACAGTAATACGTCTTTAGGCCTTAAATTCTTAGTTTGGAAGGCAGAATAATCAGTAGGTTATAACTAGAGTTTCTTCTATGTTGTCATCCAGTGAATTCTAGAGTTTGGAACCTATGACACAGAACCGGCCAATTGTCCCCTAAAGACAGTGAGAATGTCCATGAAAAAATTAACATTTTTTCTTGTCTTCTTAAAAAATGATGAAAATTAAATGTGTGGCAAAATATAGTCACAAGAAGTTGCCACTCAAATGTTTCCCTACTAAATTCCAAGGTGATGTTGCTTCTCATTTCTGAATCACAGCTTTCTTTCTTAGTTATTTATCTGACAAATTTCTAAGACAATGTCCCCATGAACATTCACTACATTTTTCCTAGAATAATTATTCATACTTTTTTATTCAGTGAAAGAATAATTTTGGTGTGGGATCTCTGTCTCAACTATTGTGGTGAGATCTACTCACTACTACTACTATTACTAGAATTACTTGTATGGGTTCTCTGCCGACAGGCCAGTTTCTATCTAAATAGTGAGGGAATCAGAAAAGTATATAACTCTTACATTTGATAACAATGGAAATTATACAGTAACTTGTCCATTCGTAAGTAAAGTGTCTGTTTTACTTTTGGGTTTGGAAAGACTTTAACGGAAAAGCTGCCCTTAAGATGTTTCGTAAAGTATGAGTAACTATTCACAGGAAGATAGTGAGAAACCAGAAAATTATTCAGGTACACAGAGCAGTCTGGTAAAATTTTACATTCGTTAAAACATACCACATTATTTTTAACTGATTTCATTGGTACACTTTATATATATATATCATGTTCACGATTAACATTGAGAATTTGTATCAGTACATGACTCAATTTAATTCTCATTTTTCTCACTACCATGCCTACCGCACAGGCCACACCCCTATATACATAACCTTGATTCCTTTTTTTAATATATAAATCAAAAGTTTTCTTTCTCTTTTTACACAGCCTTACTCCCTTTTTTCCTTTGAATAATTTCTATGTCACAATATCTGGCATACAATTCAGAATTCAATTGTATCTTCAGTTGTTCATACCAGATGAAAGATGAGGTACTTATACCTCTGTGACCTATTGATTTCACTTATGGGTTTGTCCTTGTGGTAAATTCATTTGAATATGAATGCCTCAAACTTATCATTTTTATAGCCAAGTAATTCTCTATTTTATATTTTAAAAAAACACCTCATGTTCATTATCCAGTCTCCAATGAATTAGCATTTTTCCCAAGATTTACCTATCACAAACTAAGCTGCTATAAACTTGAGGGCACATACGTCATTTTGGTATGACTTAATTCTTTTGTGTATATTCCTAGCATGTAAACAGCATGGTCAAATGGAACTCCTGATTCTAATTTTTTTATTATTCTCCACACTAATCTTAACTGTGATTGCCCCAGACTACACTCCCACCATCAATGAAGAAGGGTTTCCTTCTCCCTGCATACTCCTTGACATTTGTTGTGGTTAATTTCAAGATAGCAGCCATTGTTTGTGGAATAATTAAAATATCATTGTTGTTTGCATGTGCATTTCTGGGATGACCAGCGATGTTGTGCATCTCTTCATATGTTTTTTAGTTGCTTCTATTTATTTCTTCCTCTGAAAAGTATCTATTCACTTCAAATGCCCATTTTTCAATTGAATCTTTAACTTTGAAGGGTGCCTAATTTTTTAAAACTCTTTATGTATTCTAGATAGAAGCCTTTTGTCTGAGAAACAACTGTTAAAGTTTTTTCCCATATTGTTGATTGTCTTTTTGCTCTGCTGGTGGTTTCCCTTGCTGTGCAGAAGCTTTTTAATAAGATGAGATCACAGTTGCTGATTTCTTCTTCTAGCTCTCATGCTGCAGAAGTTTTGTTTATTAATGCTATTCTAAACCAATATTTTCAAGAATTTTGCCTAACCTGTTTTGCAGCAAGTTTTGTATTTCTGTATTAATATTTAGGTCTCTAATCTACTTTGATTTTAGTTTAGTTCATGATGAAAGAGATGTATTTATCTTTAGTCTTTTGCAGGTTAAAGCCCAGTTTTCCCTGTACCATTTATTAAAAAAAAAATTATCTTTCCTCCATTGAGGATGCTTGGCTTTTCTGTCAAAAATGAGGAAGCTTAGTATGTCTAGAGTTGTTTTTGTGTCTTCTACTCTGTCCCACTGTTATTTGGGTTTGTTACTTTGCCATGACCATACAGTTTTTATCACAGTGACTTTGTAGTATAGTTTCAAGATGGAGATTGTGATACCCCCTGCCATGTCCTTGCTGCCTGGAATTGCTTTTTCTATTCTAGGTCTCTTGTGGTTCCAAATGAATTTCTGAATTATTTTCTCAAGCTCTGTAAAATACACTATTAGGATTTGAATCAGGATTGCATTGAGTCTGTACAGTAGTTGTGGGAGAATAGCCATTTTGAAGATATTGGTTCTTCCTCCCCAGGAACAAGGGATTTCTTTGTTTTCTTTTTTGTTGTTGTTGTTTTAATTCAAATCTTTATTGGTACATTTCAACCTCCTTTTTCAGAGTCCTGTAGTTTTAAGAGTAGAGGTCTTTTATCTCCTGTGTTAGATTGATTCCTAGATATTTCATTTTTTTAGATGCCATTATAGCAGATTATTTTAAGTAAACAATTTGGCATGAAAGAATAACCAGTCAGGTAGGTCTTAAAAAGTGTGAAGAGGATATATTTTTGAAGGCTTTGTAAATCATGCACATACATTCAATATTTGCTTTTTAGGCTATGACAGAGGGGACTACTCAATTTTTTTAACAAGATATTGATCTGTTCCTATCTGTCTTTTATAACAATGGCTCTGGTAATAGTGTTATCATGAACAAGAGTTTGGGGGGAAGAGTGGAGCCAAGTGAATTGACTTTTGTGACTACTGAAGTTTTTCTATATAATCAGAACCATTATTGTGCATTAGAACTTCCTACAATAATGGAAATAGGTTATAGATGCATTTTCTACTCCAACAGGTACTTTGGTTATTTGACAGTTGGAATATGATTACTATGACTAAGCAAAGGAATTTAAAATATTATACAATTTTGGGTAATTTAAAGGCAAATAGCCACTGGCTATGATATTAGATATCACAGACCAAAACTGAAGTAGTAGAGATAGAGGAGAGATAAAGGTAGAATTGAACGAACTAATGGAAACTTGTAGAAAATGAAACAGGTTAGCATATATATATTTTTGAAACATTGGAGTAAGTAATTTTTGGAATTTTTTTAACTTTTCCATACTTCTTATCTATCTATCATCTATTTTACTCTAGTTTTGTATACATACAGAAAGTTTCTAATGCAGGGATAACCATGCAACATTTAAACTCATGTATCTCGCTTCACTTAACATGAACTAAACCAGAACAGAACTGCTCTCTTAACTGTACAGATGTTTTGATCATGGAAACTGCATCTATATCAAGATTCTTTCATTTGGAAGAATAGGTTGTGGTAGACCATATAGCTTCTGTTTAAGTTCATTAGTCAGCAAAGCCCCACATTGGAAGTAAAGTTTATGACTATACATAAAATTATCCTCTGTGAAAAGTAAGCTGAAATCAGTTCACAGCCTTGACTTTGTTGTGACCAGTTTGTTAACTATATTTATGAGTACATATTAAACAGTAACCAATGTTTAATATGATATGAGTTTAGCTAGAAAGAATAGTCTTTTTTAAGGAATGCTTAGCTCTCAAGGTAAACAATAGACTTTTCTCAATAACCTTGTATGTGGTACCTTCAGATGGATGCCTTGGATAACATAATTTGTGAGAGCAGGAATATTTAATTTTCTATGTGGCAGAGGAAAGATATGTCACAAACATATGTCTGCTTAAAGCAGAAATGTGATTCATGCTCCTTGTCACCAACGCCATCATAAAGACTGGCTCCCTTGAAAGCTCAGAAAGTTGCTTCCCTCAAGGACTCTGATAGTGCTGATCCCATAAAAGTCCACACATTCCTCTAAGAGTTCTTAATATCTCCTCGCTTTGCCCTTCAATTTCATTGTGCCTCAGATGCAAGAAGAATATGCCAAATTGAAGACACAAGAAACACATAAATGTTGAGGTCTGTGACTGGGTGCATGTACATGCATGAGTTTGTTCATGACTATGGCTATAGCTGAAGAAAGGAGGTCCACATGGACAAAAGAGGATGAGAATTGGTAGTAGGGCAATGCTGTCATTGGAGATAACACTGAAGGAGCTAAAGCAGAGAAGGAGGGAGAAAAAAAGGAGGAGGCAGAAGATGAAAGAGAGGGAGTGAGGGGAGAAGGAGAGAACAGAGGTTGGATGGAAAGGAGGAAGAAGAAAATGGGAGTGTAACAAAGAAAAGGAAAGGGCTAGAATCTACAGTGCAATTACACACCAGAAATGAGGAGATCTTAATTTCAGAGTGAACCACTGGTGAAGACAGCAACTGAAACCTAATTTTAGTAGCCCAGAAAGGCCACTGGTTTGGACTCTATGAAGCCAGGCTTCAAAGGCAAACTGATCCCAACTTTAAGAATCCGTCATTTGAGCTCCAGATCCTCTGATGGCTTCTAGATCCCCACCTCCTATATCTCTTAATACTCTGCTAAAGTCATCTTCCCTCCCAAGAACTGCAGGGGCTGCACGTGGGGAACTCGGGAGAGTTAGCCCAAACTAGCTAATGGGTAAAACAGAATCTAAGTGCTATAGATATTCAAGATGGAGAGAAAGACAGAGAGGCCCATGTGTGAGAGTACTAGGGTCCAAGGAATCTAGCAGTAGGAGAAAACTCCTAGCTGCCTGTTGAACTAGTTTATAAGGTTCCATAAAGAGAGAGGGAATGAAAGAGAGGTGACCCAACACATTGATTCCAGGAGTCTGGACACAGGAGGAAGACATGCCTGCACAGAAGGCTTCTGTCACAGCCTCCTCTCTCAGCCCATGAAGTGACATTTCTGAGTGTTAAAATGGTGCCAAATTTCCTAATCTGATCTTTCCCAAAGTTCATGTTTAAATCAAGCCAAAAAAAAGCTCTGTATTCTTCTCCCTCTCCACCAGACCTCTGAAACACAATCCTGTCCCACCAAAAAAGAGATGTAAAGACATTTTCTTGGTCAATCAGAAGAGTGATCCTACATGTAATCTCACGGCAATTGTGATCTAAAGAAAAATCCATTTTATAGCTAGTTTAAACAAAACCCGGCTGGGTCCAGGGATTTAGATTATGTGGTACAGTGCCTACCTTGGAATCACAAGGTCCCGAGTTGAATCCCTGGTAGTGCAAAAACAACAACCTAGTAATATCAAGCTTATACATAGAAGCTTATTTTTTCATAGAACATGATGCTCTTTCACATATGTTAACCTAGTTTTTAAAAATGTTTTAATCACGAAGCCCTACAAAACCAGAATAGATTTTTAGATTTAGCTAAGCAGAGGATTTTTCCTCAGACTGGGAAACTCACCAAGCAAGGCACTTAATATTCCGTGAATCTAGCAGGAGACCAGATTCTGATATATGGAGATAGATTTCAGGCAGAGGAAAGTGAGTCCAGTCTTAAATATATTACACATAAAAATATATGCTTTCAGCATTTGGATTAGGCAGGTTATAAAAAGGCAGGGGGGTGACTAAACAAAATTTTGAAAGTAATGCAGTGTCATCAGAATTTCATTCTATACATAGTGGAGTTTCATAACATGTTTTTAAACAGGTCAGTGATACAATTATTTGAGACAGAGAAGATATCTGATGATAGAATGACAGATGGATTTTCAAGAGTGATATTGAAGTCAAGAACATCGGTGAGGAAAGAAGCTATTGTCACTTTTTAAGGGAGAAATGACAAGGGTTTGACTTTCAACTGTTATAGATGGGGGAAAATGATGACAATCATTGGAAAGTGGGTACCAGAAATCTTGAAGACTGATTACATAAGTCTATAAGCTTCTGATAAAAGTACGAATTTTAGCTCATTTTGTAAGCTAAAAGAGATATACACATATTAGAATAGTTAAGAGGCCACTCATTCTGGATTTTAAGCAACTCTTAGAAGCCTTTATCTACCAAACACTTCCTTGGAGAGTTCCAAAATTACACAGGTGGACACCAAGTCAAAGCTACTTTGCGGCATAGAGAGACACCTTTGTGTTTAGCTCAGCCTCTATTTTCAAAATTAAATTTTTGGAAAGACTGAGCCAATAAAGTTATTTTAAAACTTACAAGTGTAGCCATCTTTCACATACCCCAAAACCTAGCACAGAAAGTGTCATATGAAAGTGCCTTACAAACATTTGCTGAATTAAATATAAGCACACATTACAATATAATGACTCTTAAAAAGTTATAAACAAGCAGACTAAAGAAGCTAGATAAATTTTTCTGGAGGAGGTAAGATTTAATCATAGTATTGAAGAATATACAATTCAGATAATCCTAGTGAAGAGGGGAAAAAATAAAGTGAAGTCAGAGAAAGAATAACAAGGGCATAGCATGAGGAAAGATTAAAATTAGGTATAAAATATGGAGAGAAGTTAAATATTATAGGGTTGACATTGGGCTTTGGGTGGAGATAGGGGGCAAAATGATGTTAGAAATGTAGAGCTAGAGATTCATTAATTAAATGGTTAACCAGTAATGCTAGATAGTAAACAGTTAAGAACCAGGTGGATAGCATAAGCTTCAAGTGTTATAAATATATTCAGGGAAGAGACAGAGAGGGAGAGAGAGATGGACAGACAGACAGACAGACAGAGACAGAGACAGAGACCTAAGATGACTTTAAAAGGCTAGTCAAGGTTTGGGGTCTGATACAGATTAAGATGGAAAGGATAGGCTGAACAAACTTCTGTAATGGAATGATCATGTGAGAAAAGAAAGAATTCCAAAGTTGATGAGGTTTAATTATTTTGCATACTAGTAAGAATAAAGCACAGATAGCAAATCGATTTCAGTTCCAGAAGAATTGTGAATGCCATGTTGAAAATTAGATTTAATCCAAAGCAATGAATAATATTTTGTGTATCATAGTCTAAACATAACATATAGCTTAGTAAATTATGGGATATTTTTTCTATTTGGGATGAAATTTGGTATAGTATATCCTAAATGGCTTAATGGCAATTAGATGTTATTTAAAATTAATTTTTAACATTCTTTGTGCTTAATGTTCCCATACAATCTAAAAGACGCATCAGTACCCATCTAGCTCTACACCCAAGTCTTTATTTTCAGTACTAAAGTACATTGATCATTATGGTGTATAACTAGATGTCTCACTTTCCAAACCCTTATGTCCTGATAAGAGTGGCTTTGGGAAGATGTCTAGATTAATGAGGTATGATACACTTCAGAGATTATTCCACTGATGGGGCAATAGTTCAGTGTGATACTGGGAGGTGAACTCTGATCTGAGGAAGTGGGTCACTGAATGTGTGGTCTGCAAGGTAAGATCTTATCCCTTCTTTCTTTGATCACCTTTTCTGCTTCCAGCAGCCATGCTACAAGCTGTAGGTCTTCTGCCATGTTGTCCTGACTTGGGGACATCCAACTACAGAATGACACCTCTTCATATTTAAGCCAAAATAAATCTCTTCTCTATAGGGTTGTGGTTGTTGAGTATTATGACTCAGCAATGACAAAGCAATCGTGACACTGATAAATCTAAACGGCCACAGATTCTTTCACAAGAAATGAACATAAGTCTGCAATATAGTGAATAGCACAACATTTATAGGGGCTGGCAACGCCAAATTGACCTCCATATATCAGTGGGCCAGGCAGTTTTGCTGGAAATTTCCTGCACAGTGGAGGCCCAGCAGCTCAGCTTGTGGCCCCAGCTAAGCACCCTGGATGCTCAGAGATCCAGATCTACACAGCACAGCCCCTCCAGACCACTAAGGCTGAGCTCTATTTTTAAATTTTCCCCCTGCCATTTAATTTCTTGCCTTGCCTAATGGCTTTATTCTGTTGGGCTTCATGGAATTTTGAGCCTCACTGTCTTTTTCTAGGATATTATTTAGATTTTGTAGTGCTGGCTTTGTATTCATAAAGTTTCTTAGCTGTTCTTTGTCATGGAGATATTTTTCCATTGATTTTGAAAGATAGTTTTGAAGGAAACAGCAATCAAGATTGGAGGTTGTTTGCTTTGGGGGCTTAAAATACTTCACACCATGCTTACCTTGATTGAGGATTTGTTTTGAAAAGTCTGTGATTCTGCTAGGCATTCCTTTGTATGTGACTTCTTTCTCTTCTCTAACCGCTTTCAATATTTTGTTCTTCTATTGAGTTTCTATTACCTTAACTATTATATGCCTAGGTGTGGATTTTTTTTTTTTTAATCATGGTTAGCAGAATTTCTGTATGCCTCACTTCTCTGTTATCAAATTCCTTTCTCCTGCCTGGTAAATTTTCTACTATTATATCTGTGAATAATTTTTTTATGTCTTTGCACCATTTCCTATTTCTTCCTTGACTCTTATCAGTCTTATGTTGTTTTTTGCATCATCCAGCAGATGCTGGATTGCTTTCTCATGGCCCCGTACTATTTTTAAAAAATATTTCCTTTCCTGGTCATTCACTTTAATCCTGTCTTCTATGTATGAACTTCTGTCTTCACATTTGCTAACTCTGAATGAGTTATGACTCTGAATGACTCTGAATAAACTTTCAATAGAGTTTTTAATTTTTGAATTTCTATTTGAATCTCTTTATTGGCATTCTATTTTTTCTCTATGCTATGATTCCATTTAGTTTCCAAGGTCTTCTATTTTTTTAATCTATATCTTTCTGTATTTTTAATCTGTATCTTGTGCCATTATCTCTGTTGTGATTAGAGAGATTATTTCTTTTTTTAATTCAAATCTTTATTGGTACATTATGAATATATATCATCATTGCATTCAACATTGAGAGTTTGTACCAGAAGTTTGTACCATGACTTGATTCTCATCTTTTCCTCTCCCCTCCACCCTGAAACCCCACCCCCTATATACATAAGCTTTGTTTCCTTTCTTCTTTATTACTGTCACATTCTTTTCCCCCTCATTATTTACCCCTACACCCTCTTTCCTTTTAAATATTTTCTATACACAATATCAACTATACTTACTACAACTCATTTACATCTTCATTTTTTCATACCAGGGAAAAGATATGATATTTACATATCTGTGGCCTATTTTTTTCACTTATGAGGATGTCCTCAAGGTACATCCATTTGAGTATGAATGACTTAATCTTATCACTTTTAATGGCAGAATAATATTCCATTTTATAAAAGAATCGCATCTTTTTTATACGTTCTCCAGTTGATGGACATTTTGGTTGTTTCCAAGATTTAGTAATCACAAACTGAGCTGCTATAAACATAGGTGTATGTATTTTTCTGTCATATGAATCTCTTAATTGTTTTGTGTATATAACCAGCAGAGCAATGGCTGGGTCAAATGGGACCTCCAATCCTAGCTTTCTGAGGAATCTTCAAACCGATTTCCACAGGGGTTGTGCAAATCTACACTCCCACCAACAGTGGAGTAGGGTTCTTTCTTCTTCGCAGCCTCGCCAACATTTGTTGCTGGCTAATTCTGAAATGGCAGCCATTCTTTACGGAGTGAGATGAAATCTCAGTGTTGTTTTCATCTGCATGGAGAGATTATTTCTGATTTCAGTTTTTCTAGATTCTCTTTTATTGTCAGTTCTGGGATTCCAGGTGGTTGAGTTTCAGGTTGGTCTACCTCGTTGGTACCTAAATTTCCCTTTGGAGATTTGGAATTCTGGGTTTGGGTGTTTTCCCATTTCTATTTTTTGTTATTGTTGATGTTTTTGGCTTAATTTCTGCGTTGATACCTTTCAAATGCTTATTACAAGTAACTTCCTTGTTAGTATTTATATCCTTCAAGGAATGACTACCTACCTGGGTCATCCTCCTAATATAGATGGTCATTAGCCTTTGTATATGTCCCAGCTGAATCACATCCTCTATTCACTGTTTGCCAAAAGAAAGTGCATTCTCCAGGATTCCTCCTCATCTGAAGTCTGGGACCAGTACTGGGCAGGGATTGGGATGGAATTGCCAGGCCTCTGTATATGTCCCAGCCTAACCACAGCACTTACTCACTTGGTGCCAAGCTGAGGTACAATCTCTGGGCCTCCTAGTATTTTCTTAATCTTTGTCATTTGATGACAACATTAAACTTGAAGGTACATAAATTTATTCTCATCTTACTGACAGAGAAAATAAGGCTTAAAATGTGAAAGAGAGATGTACTTATCCACAAGTCAAGCTTACTAAAACATAAGTTATATTTGTTTATTTATTAATTCATTTTGCCTTCCAGTCCCACATTGTTTTTCAGTGTAGCCTGAATCAATGTATATCTCCTTTTCCCTCCTCAGGTTCCTATAATGTTATAGCATTTTTCTGCCTAAACAACCAACTGGCGAGAAGCTGGGGCCTGAGAGCTTGAAGAGATCTGCAAGGCATGGCCTAAAGTGCAGGCACACACTTCTGCATTGGCTGTGTAGGCTTATTGTGAATGTTCCTGGGATTTAACACTTAATGGTAATGGGGAGCGGGCTTACCGATGCAAGTAAGTTACTAACCACAGAGATAGATAAGGGAATTGGGCTGAAAAAATGTGCTTATGGACTCAGGAAACATCCAGTAATGCTGTGAGAAGAAAACAGTGTGCTTGGCAGTGAAATTCTGTCATTAAGAGTATATTACTTCAAATAACTTTAATGACACAATTCATAGTCTTCTCACAAGAGTTCATCAAATAGCCACCTGCTCATCATCTTCCTTTAGCCGATGAATGGAGATTTAAGTGAGTTATTACATTTCTGCTTTTTGAAAAGTTAGTGTTGAACAAAGTAATACATACTGAGAATACTCACCCTCCTCTTTCCCATTTCTGATCTTGATGTCTTCGTATAATGAGAAGAACATTCTTCTCTACTGCAAAGAGAAGATGTGACTGGTTTACCCTCAGTTCCTTTCTGTTTATATAAACTCACACAAGTAACCAATTATCTCTGAGTCCTATTTTCCTCAGTAAAATGATCAGTATAATATCTGTTCTTCTATCACCTTAGGATAGCTGTGAGGATCATATATATCTCCATGAATGAAAACACTTTTTAACAATAAGGTATGGTTATCACTGTGCATTCACACCACTGTTGAACATCTTGTTTTTCTTTTTGTAATATCACCTTATAAAATTATATTTATTCATTTATTTTTATTAGTCCATGTTTGTATTACAAATTAATCATGTTCAGTGTAGGGAATCGGTATATGCATATAACATACCTTGCTCATTTTCAATTTCCTTACCTTCCTCTCTCTTCCCCACACCATCCTTCTCCTATAAGAGTCTACCTTCTAGTTTTCTATCTTATTTATTTACTTATATTAATCTTTGCATATAGTAAGAACATGATATTTGTGAGTCTGGCTTATTTCACTTGGCACGATAGTCACCCGTTCCATCCATTTTATGGAAGTGATACACTATTCACAAACTGCATTTTAACAAGATTCCTAATCAGTTGGTGTGTACATAAAATCTGAAAGGCATTTCATTTACCCATTGTAGGGAAAAATGATGCTCAAGAGGGCGGCATGTGCTTCAGATTGGGATGGTGGTGATTTCTAGGGGACTTAGTCCACAGAATCACTTCCTAACTTCTTGGCATAAACAACTGACAAAACCAAGGTCAATGCTGGCCAGTGTAATTACCTTATATAAGTCAGATCATTATAGAATATAGCCACTATTACGTAGACCCCTATATATAGCTAGACTACCAGCAGTCAGTGGGTAAGGGGTTTAAGGACTGCTGCTACTGTGGCATGAGTGGCTGAACAGCATCTAAGAATAAAGATGTCTAATCAGTTCACTGCTCTGGGTCTCTTCTTCAGGCCACCTAAATCTCAAGTGAACCTTCCAAATCTAAACTGGTACCAAGTCACCCATAAACCTAAAGGTAACACCCTGTGGTTTTTAAAAGAATGCTTATTTTAATTGAAATAGACAGGAAATGAACTACCTGGTATTTTTCAAAGTCAGCCACAAATTAGAATTGCTTTGCTAGTTTTATTACTGATGGCTGAGAGCCATGTCAAAGAATTTTACAGAATTGGCCTATTGGAATCTGAGAATATGAGATTTTTTTAAAGGTCCTCAAATAAGTCGAATATGTACAAAGTTTGAGAACCATTAAGTGCTTGATGAATATTGTGTAAATTGGTTCGTATGGGTATAAAAACACATTTATTTTCATTAAAATAAACTTTTAGTTAGAATAAGAAAGAATAAAAACATTATAAGTAGGACATTTGGGGTTCCAAGAAATGGTGCTAGAAGTACTTTTTAAGTGCAAAATAATAAAATTTATGAGGAAGAGAGGATCTTTTTTTGCTTACAGTTTCCATCCCACCTATGTATCTGCAAGTCAGGTTTTATTCCCTGACCTATAGAAGAGGTTGCAAAGGGAACAGTGTAAGTTATGCAGGTAACTTAAAAGCTTGGCCACTTCAATAGCCATAGCGAAGCCATTTTAGACCTTGAGTTTAATAGGTAAATAGAGGTGGCTGTGGTGTTAATGAATACACTACTGCCTGTCCCCAGTAGCCATGTCAACGCAAACTAGCCTTGATGTGAGCTGAGGCAACAGCATGCTATATGTGCCTCCATTGATGTTCTTCCTCTCCCCATGCTAACTGACTTTTTTCCATGCTATCTCTACTGACAGCTTTAGTTTTTGAAGGGAGCGTGCATGAGTCTTGCTCATGCCGGTACTACTCCCTATCCATATTCCTCCCCAAGTCCTTGGCACACTTTCTGTACAGTAAGATATTTAACATGTCAAGTTACATTCAAATTAAACTTAGAAATACAAAACACCACCCTGAATTTTGTCATGATTCACTGGATTGTCCTGGTTTCCATAGGTTTTCTTAGAGAAATGCAGGCTGGCAAATTCTGTTCTTTGCAATCCTGTATTAACTTCCCTGAGGCATGTCAACAAGATGTCTTTCTATATAATTTGCTAATCTGGTTCTACCAGGTGAACTAACATAGCTTCCCCTGGATTATTAGAAGGTATGAAAATAAAAAAAAAGAAAAACAATAAATGAAATTCACCAAAGCTAACTAAACAATGTAGAAATAAAGTCAATAAGCAACAAAACCATGAAATTACTATACCTACCAAGGCTCACTAATCACTCTATTTCAACCATTCCTCATAAAAAGCCCTAAGGTTTCCCAAAGTAGAAAAAAGCCTTGATTTCCCAAGATAGAGAGTACATCAGTGAGCAGAGCATGTCAGAACTGAGGTGCAAATAACAGAAGGGACTTACTAAAGGCACATCAGGAGCTCAGTTTTAGCTCAAGAGTTTTGTCCACTTCTATTCTAACTACACAGTTATTCTTTTTATAGAAAATTTTTGAGACCATAATAGAACAATAAAATTCAGGTTTTAAGTAATTAATATTCCATGATTTAATTGTGATAGTTGCTGGAAGGATTGACAGGAAGTACAGCATTTAATGCCAGATAATTAAGTGTAGATGGATCAATCTATTAGCTTGGAATGATGTGACCTATGACACAGACATCTGTCTTCTTATATCAGCACATTTGGAATATTTTAGCTCCCTATTTGGATCATCAGAAGGGCCGCCTACTGCAATACTTCTACCAACTACTTCATGGGTAGTACAGTTGGTACCTAAGCCACCTTGCCTTAGTTCTTCATTTTGTTCTAATTAACTGTGCCTCATCAGGGTACCAAATCCTCAGGTTGGAAATGTGGCTTTTCTTTCCATTTACATGAATAATTTGGGATATTTTTGCCCTTGGTACTCCAGTTTTTAGCAATGGATAGAAGCAAGACAGTCTTTTATTGTCCTTGAGTGCTGGAAGTAAAGGAAGCAAATGGAGAATAACTCTCTCCATGCACATGCAAAAGCAGATCATGTAGGGCTGTGATTCTATTCTCATATAAAAGCTTTTAAAATCTTACAGACAATATTTTAAACATCACTTCCTCAACCTCTTACAATATAAATATTAAGTAAGGTGGAAATCATTGGTCTCATTTTACAATCCCAGGAACTGAGACCTGGAGTTAAAATGATGTGCCTAATATCTCTAGGCTGTTAAGTGAGAAATTAGATATTAAACTTACATAAATCTTCTGTTAAATCATTGAGGGTTATTATTTTTCCCAGGAGAATATCAGCTCTATGGGTCTGGTTTTGGAAATTTGGTTATGGAGAATTACTGCAATAGAAAAACTTTCTCTAAGTGGCTGAAGATCTGGGGTTGCTTTATTAATACATCTATCCATCCATTCATTCACTTAATCTACAAAAATGTATTAGATGTCTATTCTGTGACAGATTCTGTTTTGAACTTGGTGATAAAGAGATGAATAAGGCATAGTCTTTGACTTTGCAAAGTCCACTATCTAATGGTGTCACAAACATGTCAATTAATCATTTTAGTGTGATGTGAGAAAACTATATCCAAAGTAGAGAGGAAATTGGTGAGCTGCACTGATTTCATGGAGGAGTTGGTATCTAAATTTACATAGTGACAGCTCTACTTAACAACTGGATTACATTTCTGTAAACTTCCTATCACTCTGACAAAAATACCTTATACAAAAGCTTAAAGAAGAATAAGCTTAATTTGACTCATTCTTTCAAGGACTGTAGTCCATGGTTAGCTGGCTCTATTGCAGGCTCTTCTGTGGCAGGGCAGAATTATCATAGAGGAAAGACAGCGGGGGAAGGCTGCTCCCTTCATGGCAGCAAGGAAGCAAAGAGAAAAAGACAGAGCAACAGGATGAAATCCAGGCTCTACTACTAATAAGCAAATGGCCAATGATCTATTTCCTGGAATTGGGTCCCATTTCCCAATAGCTCATTCAGCTATGAGCTTATTGTAGTTCAGATCTAGGACATCCTCCATAGTCTCATGGGTTCAGAAGTAGGTCTTTTGGAATATGCTTGGATACTAGTACTTTACTAGTCAGTGGATTAATCTCATGAGTTCTTAGCTTAGTGGCCTGATTTGAATATACAAGTCGCTGAAGGTGTGATCTGGAAGGATGCATCTCCCCTCCTGTATTCTTCCTACACTTTCTGCTTTCTGGCTATCAAGGATTGAGCAAATTTTTTCTGCCATGTTCCTTTGTCTTGTCTTTCTACCATCATGGCTTTGCCTAAGAGCCAGCCACCAAATGCTGGACTGAAACAATAAGCCAATGAATTTTTTTTACCTTTAATTTGTATGTTCAATGGGCAAACAACTAATATACAACTCATTGACTGATGAGTTGTATCAACATCCAATTAGTACTATTACCAATCCATTAGTAATGGATAGAAGCAAGACAGTCTTTTATTGTCCTTGAGTGCTGGAAGTAAAGGAAGCAAATGGAGAATAACTCTCTCCATGCACATGCAAAAGCAGATCATGTAGGGTACCAACATCCAATCAACTTTCTAGGCCCAGCCTGTGAATAAGGCTGCATTGGCAATCAAGCAGCAATACATGAGTCTTATGGACATTTCATACTTTAGCCATACCAACATCATTAAAAAACTTTCTATCCTTGGGGCTGGGGAGTTATCTCAGTGGTTCCAGCATCTGTCTTGCAAGTGCAAGGGCCCGGGTTTGATTCCCTGGTAATCACATACAGTACTGGATGTAGAGATTCATGCCCGGCAGCAATCAGCACCACATACCACAGTGCCGGATATGATCGCTCATGCCTGTAATCCCAGCACTGGGAGGCAGAGGCAGGAGGATTGCTGTGACGTGAGTTTGAGGCTGAGCTCAGGGCCACCCTGAACTACAAAACGAGACCCTGTCTCAAAAAAAAAAAAAAAAAAAAAAAAAACTTTCCATCCTCACTGCAAAGGTCTGAACTAGCTGGCCTCTGAAGGAAACAACTACTATATTTCAAAAGATTCGTAGTATGAGAGTTACAGGTCTCTAAATTTTCAAAGGGACCATAACTCTTAATTAGACCTTTTTCTTTTCCCACTGCCTTTAAACTTGGAATCATGACACAATGCAAAGATTTCAGGATATAAAGAAGCACAAATGGGCTTTCCGACCTCTGAGAGATGTTTTGGATTCACCACTCATTATTTCAGCCTATTTTTCCCACTCTTACGCCTCAGCAACAAATATATTTACTTCTCTCTTCACTACCCTTCTTCCAGCTAAAACCATTTTGGAAACAACAACCCCTGACAGACCCTTTCTCCTCGAAGATTTCAATTAATTTTATTTGGCAAAAAAAGTTCTGAATATGTACTGCATACCAGCCATAGTATTAGTTGCTTAGGATGCAATCATGAAGAGAAACAAATTTTGTTTCTGATTTCAATGAGCTAATGGTTCAGTTAAAGAGAAACTAATATTTAAACTATACATTAAAAATATACTAAAGAGGGCCGGCGAGTTAGCTCAGTGGTTCCGGCACCTGTCTTGCAGGCGCAAGAACCTGGGTTCGATCCCCTGGTTAACCATATACTATACTGGGTGTCGAGACTCACGCCCAGCAGCAATCAATACCACATACCACAGTGCCGGGTGTGGTGGCTCATGCCTGTCATCCCAGCACTCGGGAGGCAGAGGCAGGAGGATTGCTGTGATGTGAGTTTGAGGCTGAGCTCAGGGCCAGCCTGAACCA
The DNA here is from genome assembly GCA_004026965.1 of Petromus typicus. Taxonomy (NCBI): domain Eukaryota; kingdom Metazoa; phylum Chordata; class Mammalia; order Rodentia; family Petromuridae; genus Petromus; species Petromus typicus. The sequence continues at coordinate 67,419 of PVIR01002491.1, read as the reverse complement.
CAAAGTGAGACCCTGTCTCAAAAAACCTAAAAAAATTATATAAGAAAAAAACAAAGAAAAAGAGTATATTAAAGAAAAGAACTATAAGGGCTTATGAAATACGATTTGATTTAGTTGAGGATGACAAGTTTCCCTAGGGAAATTTACACAAATTATGACCCAAAGAAAGTCCCCATGTGTCCTTTAGAAGGAACCTTTCCCTAGGCTGGCTTTGCCGTCCTCGTTGGTAGATCTTGTGCCTTGGCTATGGCCACCCCAACTCAAAACTTGCTGTATGTTTCTTCCCCTCCACATGGGGCAGGAGAGGTACCAGCCAAATGACCAAAGTGATCGTAGATAAGGCCAGTGCCAAGGCAGTGAAGGTAAGCCCCGAGGAGAGAGAAATGACAGATATGGCCAAGAGTACTAGATCCAAGAAAATCCTAGGCCTCTTGTACACTATAAAGACTATAGGGTTTTACTCCAAAGCTGCCTCCTTCAAGAGTGGTTAGATTTAGAGAAGAAAACCAGTACAGCATCCACCTTATTGCCCAAGCATGATTAATCAGGTGTTATTTTGGAAAGGGACTGATTCTGAAAATGGAGCCACAGAACAGCTACAGAACAACTCCACCTCAGGTTGTCCCATGTTACCCTGTCACCATTACCAGGTAAGAGGCAGCCAGCCATAAGACAGTCTCAGAGAGGGTGCAGGTGAGATATAGAGCCCCTTGGAATGTGTAAACTCAGGACAGAAAGAACACAGGCCCTGACCTCTGTGGTGAGAAGCCAGGCCATGCAAGTGTGGCTTGCAGAGGCAGTGGGAGCTAAGAATGCTGACCTTAAGTCTAGTGTTCGGCTTGAACCTTCGACCCTCTACTTACTATCAGCAGAGACAAGTGGTTTGAATGATTTCGTATCTACTAAGGAAAGAAATGCCTCAACCTGGACGTTTTTCACAGTCACGGTGCTACAGAGAAGCCTCTCTGGCATGAGTGGAGCATCTCACACAATCACAGGCTATAAATCTACATAGAGAAAACTGTAACTTGTGACGTTCCAAGACTGCAGATCCTTTAAAAAAAAACAGCTCATTCAAAAACACAAAGGAATTTTTTACTACTTTTTCCTTTCTTTTTCCTTGCTTTTATGGGGTTGAATTTTTTTCTTTTTAGTTATTTTTCTTTGTTTTCTTTTTTCATGTAATCTTTTTTTCTTTTAATTTTTATTTTGTTTTATTTTGATCTGTTTTTCTCCTTTTTCTTGTGTCTTCTTTTTTGTTAATTGTATTTAATACTATTAATTCCCTTGTACTGCTCAATGGCATACTTTATCTCCCATTTCTCTCCTCTTCATCATTCATTGATGAATTTTTCAAATTCTACTTTTTTTATTCCCTGGCTCCCCACCACTTTTACACTTAGTAAATGACCATTAATCTTTATGAGTGTTTAGATAGTTAACTCTATGCTATTTATTTTAAATAATTTCTATTATTAGTGTAGATATAGGTGACACATTTAGATATTAACTGAATGTCAAAGTCACAAGGTTTATGCTATAATTATAAATCTCTTTTTTATGGCTAGGTGTGGTACTGGTGTATTACCAATATATGGAGTATGCTGATATTCGTTTGTCTTTAATGCAATCACAGTGTTGATTTTTCTGTTATTTTGAAGGTGGCGTGATTATTGCTACTGTTTGATTTCTCTATATGTCCATATCTCAGTTTTCTTTTCTTATTAAAAATACTGTGGCCCATCCCCAGAGAACTGAGTGCTAAGACAAATATACTGCAACCTTTCCTTTCAAGTAAACAAAGGTGGTTGGATCTTGAGATAGAAGAAAGGCCTATAGTTAGCTATCTTCAATCTACCACTGAAAAGCCAACACTAACTAGAAGGAAATCTACATCCTAGCAACAAAAAGTTCCCCTATATCAACTCACAAAGCTCATACAAAAGGAAAAGAAACATGAGAAGAAAAGGCAACAAAATGCATCCCCAAACTCCCAATTCCCCCAAAGCTGATCCCTGACAGAGTAAGAGGGAAGAAAGCCACATAGACAAATTATTTAAAATGATAAAAGAGGAGCTTTAAAAAATATATATCAGTAATGTTTTTGGGGAGCTCAAAGAAGATAAATGTAAAGGAGCAGTACATTCAGAGAAAGATAACTGAGCTAAATGAAATGATACAACAACAGAGACCCTCTGAACTGGAGGAACAGTGAGTTCCAGTAGCTCTGCTTCTATAGGACGAGGTGTCTCAGCTCTGGAGGAGAGTATCTTAGATGGGAACCAAAATGAGGGGAGGACACAAGTGAGCAATGATGGAACTGAGTGAGGAGAAGAAAATACCACTCCATGATACAGAAGAGGTAGTCCAGACTGCAGAGTAAAAACTGAAGCCATAGCCACAGGGAAACTAATGAGTTTCCTGCTCAGGGAGCTATGCCTTATGACCAGAATTTTATGCACCTGGAGACAATGGCAAGAATGTCTTTGATTCCTGAAGGACCTCCCAGTGGTCAAAGGAGGTGAGTGACTATGTCACTACATAATATGCATTTGAGGGGATATCTGTACAGAACAGAAACCAGTAGAGATACTATCATGGGGAGATGCTGGATACTTAATATTGCACTGCCGGAGAGACCCCATGGAGGCTTCATACTGCCAAGTACCCAGAGTTGATGAGAGGAAAGGGTACTGGAGAATTCCAGCAATTGAAGACCAGGATGGTGGGAGACCTGGTGAAAGGCAGGGCCTGCTGATCACAGACTTGTGTCCTGCAGGAAGGCTCACAGTGCTGTTATGTTCCAACTGCTAAAGGGAGACCCACAACAGGGGCACATGGTGTGCTATTTCTCAACTCTCCCTGGTCGACCCTACTGAAACAGACTAACCCACTACTGCTGTAGTTCAGTTGATTGCATAGGAACAATTCCGACTCAATGGACAATTTGATGCCAGGGAACTTGTCTGTTGAATCCACCGTCAACCTCAGACAAAAAGACAGGGAGACCTCTGAAGCCAAGAACTTAGACAGGATCACGCTCTGCAAAACTGACTGCAATTGGCAGAAAAATTTCCCGAATCAGAGTTAATCCAAGTTTTGCAGTGGGGATAATGGAATTATTAAGGTATGAACATGCAGTCTCTCCGGCAAAGAATCCACTTGGGAATCACATACAGAATGGCTCATTGGTGTTACAACTGGACATCTTATTGTATTAAATTTTTGTATGTTCACTGAGCTATTTAGTAACAAGGGTTTATGTTCTTTTATGATTTCATATGTATATTAGGTTGTTACTGTCATATATTTGTGCTTTCTTTGCTCTAAAGGTGTCTCTTATCTAGAGAATAGACAGGGGGAAGTAGCTGTAAGAACTGTCATATCGATACATTTTAAGATAGAAACTGTGGATGCTGTTATAAATTAAAGCAATTCCAGTGGCAAAACTTAGGCACAGAGTCACTTAGATAACAGAAATAATAAATGCCAGAATTAGACATACAAATCCAAAAGTTATTCAAGGGGAGTTACCATCCATCTATATATATCTATATCTATAGATATAGATCTATAGATATAGATATATGCAGTTCCATATAACTGTAAACCCTCCTTACTTCTCTAGTCTTTGACATATATATACATATATTTATATGTATATATACATATATTTATATGTACATATATATAATCTTATAAGGAGAACAAGGAAAGAAGAAAATATAATATAAAAGATATAAGTATATAAAATATTATAGATGCTAGATAGATAGATTGATAGATAGATAGATGATAGATAGAAGAATAGAAGGAGGATGGGAAAAACAAGAAAACAGAAGATGTCCAAACTCTCAACTCCCCCAGGGCAGAGCAAATGCTCACAAAATGAGAAAAACAAATACAAGATAGCAGAAATCTATGTAAAGTTCTTAGAAGGGATGAAAAAAATAGATGAGTTCAAACAGGAAATGAACAAAAAGTTTACAGCAATGACATGTGATAAGCCCATGGTAAAGTTGGGGGACATACATTAAAAAAATGGATGAGCTACTGGTACAAATCCCCATTATGGAGTGCAATCATGATGTGTATATTTAATGTACCAATAAAGATAATTTAAAAAAAATGGATGAGCTGACAACAAGAAGTGAAATAAAGTGGAAAACAACAGCAAAAGAAACCATGAACACTGCGTAAATATGTGGAAATTAAAATGCTGCTGAACAACTAATTGGTCACAGATTAAAATCAAATAGAAATCAACAAAATATATCACATACAGGCAGAAATTCTCAATGATGAATGTGAAAATAATGTATAATTAAAATTTACCAATAAACTCAGTTAAAAAGAAATTAAATGAACAATTATTGCTTATTAAATAATAGTTTAAAATTATTTTTTTTCAGTAAAAACTTCTGTTTTTTTTAATTATCTTTATTGGTACATTAAATATACACATCATGATTGCACTCCATAATGGGGATTTGTACCAGTATAAGACACAACTTAATTCTCATTTTTTCCCATAGCCCCACCCACCCTACCACCCCCCCATATATATAAAATTTGTTTCCTTACTTTTTTGTTACAATCTCAACATTATTAATCTATAGTTAAATGACAGTGTTGATACAATACACCACTATTTTATGGGACTCAATGAAATCCATCCTAATAGAGAAAATTATAGCAATGAAATCTCACATCAGGAAAACAGAGAGAGTTCAAATAAAGAACTTAACTTTGAACCTCAGCCTTCTAGAAAAAGAAGAAATCAAGTCCAAAGCTTGCACAAGCATATTATAAAGATTAGAGCAGAAAGTAATGCAATTGAGAGTAAGAAAGCAATGGAAAGAATCAATAAATGCAAGAGTTGGTTCTCCCAAAGATTAAATAAAATTGACAAACTCTTTATCAGAGAAAAGAAAGAAAAAACTCAAACTCATATTATTAGGAAAGAAAGGGTGAAATCAAAACAGATCAAGTAGAAATACAGATTATCATCAATATCTACTTCAAGAACTTATACTCTAATAAGATAGAAACCACAGAAGAAATGGACAGATTTCTAAATATATATGAATCACCAAAGCTGAAGCAAGAAGATACAAAAATTCTGAACAATCCAATATCAATCAATGAAACTAAAAATGCAATTAAAAACCTACCAATAAAGAAAAGTCTGGGTCCTGATGCATTCATTGATGGAATTCTAAAATAAATCTAGAGAAGAACTACAGCAAATTCTCTTTAAACTCTCTAATGAAATCGAAAGTGGAGCAACACTCCCAAATTCATTTCTGGAAGCAAACACTACCTTTACACTAAAATCAGATAATTACCCAACCAGAAAAGAAAATTCCAGGCCAATCTCTCTAATAAACATAGGTGAAAAAGTCTTCAATAAGATACTGGCAAAGAGAATGCAGCAAATCATCAAGAAGATTATAAACCCTGACCAAGTAGGATTCACCCCAGGGATGCATGGATGTTTTAATATACGCAAATCAATAAGTATAATACACCATATCAACAGAGCCAAAGACAAAAATCACATGATAACCTGAATAGATGCCAAAAAAGCATGACAGATTCTAACCTCATTTATGGTATTAAAGAAAAAAAAAACAGAAAATTGGAATAGTCTTTCCTTAATCTGATAAAATCCAACTATGATAAATCAACAGTGGGCATACTAAATGATCAAAATTTAAAGCTTTCACACTACAATCAAGAACAAGACAGGGGTGTCCCCTATCAGCACTCCTGTTCAGTATAGTTCTGGAAACACTAACTAGAGCAATTAGAGAAGAAAAACAAAAAGAAGGATTAAAGATAGGAAGAAGTTAAATTATCTCTCATTTACCATTGACTCTCTACATAGAAGACCACCAAAACTCCACCAAAAACTTCTAGGTTTAAGAACCAAATTAAGTAGCATAGCTGGATATAAAGTCAACACCACGAAATTAATAGCATTCCTGTACACAAAAGACAAATTCACTGAAAAAGAAATTAGAGAAAGCACAACTTTCACAACAACAGCTAAAAAAAAATCTAGAAATCAAACTAACAAATGAAATAAAGGACTGACAATAGAAAATTACACTACTTTGAAGAAGGAGATTGAATAAAAGATATCTCCTGTTTGGGGGTAGGAAGAATCATCATAGTGAAATTGGTCAGACTCCCAAAACTGTTACACAGATTTAATTCAATCTCAATCAAAGCACTGTTAGCATATCTCACAGAATTAGAGAAAACATTCCTAAAATGCATTTGAAACCAAAAGAAATCTAGAACAGCAAAAACAATTCTGGGAAACAAAGGCAAGACAGGGAGCATCATAATTCTTAACTTGAAATTGTACTACAGAGCTATCATGATAAAAACAGCATGGCACTGACATAGAAAACTAGACCTGAGCACCAGTGTAAGAAACTAAAAGAGACAAAAACAATACCAAGCACACTCAGCAATCCTTTCTTTGACAAAAGAGTCAAAATATTCACTGGCTTTAGGCTTTTATTAATTTAATAATCAGAAAGGGTAGGTGTAAGGAATCTGGCCCACCCAGAATTTCAAGGGTATCTCATTATCTTTTCACCATTTCCTGTTGGTTGTCGCCTTATTTGAGCATTAACCTTGCAGAATCCCTGCTAAAAATATTTTACTTCAGTAGACATCTCTCTAACAGATAACTTTCCATCTCCATGAGTTTTTCAGTGTCATCTGGGATGGACTATAGTTAGTTTCCTGATCTTTTATTTTTTTCAGCTTAGATATTCAATTTTAAACAACCCACAGGCTACAGTTGAAGCCCATGGAAAATCTCTATCAGGGTGAATGGAGGAGATCCTGACACGTAACATTCATTCATTAATAAATGCATTAGCCAGTTGTTTTTTACTGTGACCAAATTCCTGAGGGAACAACAGAAGGAGCAAAGGTTTATTTTGATTCCTGGTTCCAAAAGTATATGGTTAGCTAGTTCCATTGCTTTTGGGCCTGAAGCAAAGTAGAAGCATCCTAGAAAATGACAGAACAGAAGAAAGTAGCCAATGTGCAGAGCAAAAAAAAAGAAGAGCCAGACGAAAAGGGTTTGGAAACCAGACTTTCCCCCAGTGTTATACCTCCATCATCCACTTCTCTCAACTAGAGCTCATCCTCTGCTTCCATCACATCTTAATGATACTATCAAAAAATGATCTCATTGATTAATCTACAGATAAAGGTAAAACTCTCCTGATTGAATTACTTCTCTTTCCTTCCCCTCTGAACATTTCTGCACTGGTGCTCAAGTCTTCAATTAATGAATCTTCTGGGAACACTTCATATTTTAACTCCATGATTAAACGTCTAATAAATTTTGTTAATTTTTCAAAGAACTAAATTGACTTCATTACTTTCTCTGCTATTTTTCTATTCCCCATTTTACTTATCTTTCCTCTTCTCTCTTATTTACTTCCTTCTGCAAGATTTCATTTTACTCTGTTCCTTTTCTACTTTTTTTGTTTGTTTATTTGTTTTTGTTTTTGTTTTTGTTTTGAGACAGGGTCTCGCTTTGTGGTTCAGACTAGTCCTGAGCTCAGCTTTGAGCTCAGCAATCTTTCTGCCTCTGCTTCCCAAGTGCTGGGATTGCAGCCACCGCACCCAGCACTGTGCACGTGGTACTGATTGCTGGTGGGTGTGAGTCTCCACACCCAGCATTGTATGTGGTTACTGGGGAAGGAACCCGGGTCCAAGTGCTTGCAAGACAGGCGCCGGAACCACTGAAGTAAATCTCTGGCCCCTCCTTTTCTACTTTTTTTAAGGCATAAAGTTGCACTGTTGATGTGAGCCTTTCTTCTTTTTAATATAAGGTTATAAATTTCTCTCCTGACTACTTTCATTTTATACCATAGGTTTTGATATGTTATCTTTCTGTTTTTATTTGGCTCAGTATATTTTATAATTGCTACTATGATTGTCCTTAGATTTATAGTTTGCTTTAAAATATGTTGCTTAATTTCCACGTATTTTCAAAACTTTGTTTTCTGTTATTGATCTCCAACTTCATTCCATTTGGTTTCAGAAGGAATTCTGTACATTTCAACCTTTATAAAATTTGTTGAGATTCATGTTCTGGCTCCTCCTTCATGATGTACTTACCTCTCAAGAGTTTCATCTTCTAAAACTGTCATGTTTGACATTTTTCTAATGTATGAACCTTACGGGGACATTAACACCATAGACCATGGTGGGTGTGAGTCTCCACACCCAGCATTGTATGTGGTTACTGGGGAAGAAACCCGGGTCCAAGTGCTTGCAAGACAGGCACCGGAACCACTGAAGTAAATCTCTGGCCCCTCCTTTTCTACTTTTTTAAGGCATAAAGTTGCACTGTTGATGTGAGCCTTTCTTCTTTTTAATATAAGGTTATAAATTTCTCTCCTGACTCACCCACCATAGACCATAGCACCACTCCACCATCAAGCTGATGCTATCTATTAACTTTATAATAAAATCATTGTAATTATTGTTATTAATTGGATTTTTTATTTTCTCATTCTCATGTTTATATCTCATTATCTATACAGTGCTTAAGTTTTACTTTATTTGATCTATTACTTAATATAGATTGGATTCCTCTTTCCATAAATATTAATAACTATGTTATCATTCACAATAAATAAGATACACAAAAACAAAAAATGCAAAGACAAAAAAAGTTTGATCTTGCATGTTTACTCTGGAAAATTTAATAGTATCATCCACTAGCTTTTACATGGAAAGAAATTAATATTGAGAGGAGGCAAATGATTCATGATAACATTATACAACTAGTGATAAAAAGCTGAATTTTGAGCCTTAATTTTTCTAATTCCAAATTCCATGGTTTAACTTCTATCCCATGCTGCCACTTACCAGTATCAACTGCAAATTTCCTGAGGACTATCACAGCTCACTTAGTAAGATTCCTGTCTCTCTACTGAAATTCTGCTGCTATTTCTTACCAACCTGTCATGGCTGTGATTGTTTTTTGTATATCGTATGGCAGATCCTGTAAAGTGACTGTTTAAAAGCTATTTGACATGTTTTTGGTAAGAGAACGTTGATGTTACCTACATATTCTTTCCATGTGTTTCAGAGGTTACCCTATGAAATAAATTCTGATTGATATTAGCCAAAATAAGGGTCTTATTCTTCTCAATGACTTATTTAGGTATTGTCATGTAAAGTAAAACAGATCAATTAGACATGAGAAGTCTGAGGCATTTCTAATAAAAGGTTTTCTTCTACTTAAAGCAGAAATGGTGGAAGAAAAAAAGTTTCTTTTAGCACTCTGGGTGTTTTGAATGGGAATATTAGAAGTGCACCTGATAGCACCTTTCTATGAAAAGAACATTTATAATAAAAGATAGCAATGTAAAAGAAAAAAAGAAGTGAGTTAACCAAATCCAGAAACTGTCCTATATCTTCATTTTCATTCACCTGCAGTAATAAATATATTATGAATCTTTTACTATCAGGTCTCTGTCCAATTATTGAGAGTACTTGAAAACTTTAAAAATAATTTACTGATATGTGGGCTGTAGATTTAGTTGGAATTTTTCAGTTTGTGTATTTCATATATTTAATGTGTACAACATGGTGTTTTGAAACATATACTCAAAATAAAATGATTACTAGAATCAAACAAGTTAACATAACAATTTTCCTAAAGAACATTATGCTACATGAAATATGTCAGCTTCAGAAAAAAGATTGATGTTCTCACTTATATGTGAAGCCTATAAAAATTAAATTCATATGTTGTTTATCATACAAAATAATTTATGTGTTATTACAGACCTATTTAACTTAACATTATTGCCTTACAGAGAGATAGATCTCTTGCAAAAGGGAAGAGGACCAAGAGGTAGAAGAAGGAGGAGAGAAGGGAGGTGGAGCGGTGAAAATAATTAAGATGTTTTATCTACAGATACCAAATTTCCGTGAGGCATGTAATCATTATGTATCACAGACACATACTGGGAAAATGCAATTAAATTGATTTTTTAATTTAAATTTATAGAAACAGTAAAATAGTGATTACCAGAGCCAGAGAGATGAGGAAAATATGGGACACATTGAGCAAAATTTATAAAGTTATAGTTATTAAGGAAAAATAAGTCTAGACGTCTAGTGTACAGAAAGATGGTTACAGTTAATAATATTGATTTTCATCTTAGGAATTTGCTGTAAGTATGAATCTCAGGTGCTCTAACTGAAGCTGTAGTTTTACAAAGCTCTTCAGACAGTCCTAATTTGCAGGCAGGACTAAGAGCCTTTGACTTAATACACTTGTGAGTGAACTTCTGCTACCAGCAGCTAAAACTATTCTTGCTAATTCCTTAGCTTTTGCAGTCAGACTGGCAGTTCTCTCACCATCTTTGAACAGACTGTGCTTCATTTCTGGAATGTTCTCTAGGTCACCTACCTTGACTGAAGTACCTAGAGCCACAACAGCTAAGTTCCCAATTGGGCTACTTTGACAATAATGATCAAGAGAAGATTCGTATGAGAAAAGGCACTCTAAGAGGTAGCTCCAGAGTATAGAAGGAGAAAAGAGATGTGTATCACTTTATTTCACTGAAACAGGCTTTCTCTGAGTCTCTACTGTGCAATAGTCCTTGTGTTGGGTACTGGAAATACATAGAGGTATCTGACCTGATCAAACCTTTACAAATTTTAATGTACATAGAAATTATCTATAAACAATATTAAAATGCAGATTCTAATCAGTAGGTAAAGACAGAACAAAAATTTGGCATCTATACAAGCTTCCAGAAAATGCTGATCCAGGGAAGATTGTTTGTGTAACAAGAATCTAAACATTGACTGAACAGACCACAAAGTAGAATGATACAAGTCTTACATTCGAAATTAGACAAGATGATGCAGTAACTCAAATACTAGAGGAAACTGAATAGACAATGGAAGTTGAGAAAAACATCACTGATCAATGATAATTAATCGCAGCTAGTGGGAAACCTATTGGTAAGATGAATAGACTGAAAGTACTTTTAATAACAGAGTTGAGAAACACATTTTCTAATCCCACATCCGTCACACACTTACTGTATAATACTGGACAACACCCTTTGCAGTGTGGGCCTCACAATTGGAATATGGATTGGATAGTCTATAAAAGCTCTCCGTCCTCCAATATTTTGAGAAACAGATGCACCCTGAAGGAGAGTACAGGGAAAAGAGTGGAAAGCTGAACTATAGGGAAAAATAGTATCTAAACCATACCTCTTTACAGAGATGAAGTTTAAGTTTGACAAAATTAATTTTTAATTAATTTCCAGCCTATGGGACATCCCTTCTAACAAATCCTTCTGTTTCATTATGACACTGTCAAAAAGTATATGTTGTACTTGTGTGTATTAATTTGATGACAAATTCATTTATGTTCTTGTTTTTAATTCCACTCTGGACTACAACCTCATGCTTCAAACTATATATTTACCCTCTTGATTCAGATATCCAATAAATACTTCAAATTAACATGTCCCAGATTGGCTCAATGGTTTCTTTCCTGTCACAAAACTGCTTCTTTTCCAGTCTATTTAATTCTGGGAAATTACACAACCACAATTCACCTGCTCAAGACAGAAAACTAGAAATTATTTGTGGTGCTTCTTTCACTCTGAAAATATCAAAATCAATAGGACGCATACTTGGTATATATGTTGAAAGATTTATGCCCGTGTTTTGACTTTGGATACAAGATATTCTATAGATAGTTATTGAATGAATCAATCAAATGAGGAAGAGGAATCCAATAAAAAGGTAGGTTTTCTGAGCAGATATTCCATTGCATTCAGCTTTTTCACTTTCAAATTTAGATAAGAAACAGAAAACATAATGACATCAACTGAACATTCCTATATATGCAATTTTTAACTCCTCCGAGGAAGCATTTTAAGTAAATAAACTTACACTTCATATTTGAGGAAACTGAGAAGGCTATGAGAATTTAAATTATACCTGCACAGTCACGCAGTTAGATGTGAATGAACCTGAAATTAAAATTCCACTGGATTTGTTTGTTCCTGTTCCACTTAACTGTTTATATCCCCTTCATCTTTTATTCTCTTCATGATTCTCATTTCCTTGTCTGTATGAAAATAAGAGTCCTCACTGGTGCAGAGGTTTGTTTATTTGATTGCCCTTAACTGATCTACCTCTGGGATTGTTTTGTTGTGCTAGTCTCCATGGAAACCACTAAGCATCATCCTCTAATGATGGTATGAAATCTGGCATCCTGCTTGGAGCTATGTGTTCCTAACCTGTGCCAAATGGACATCAAATGAATCTGAGTGATGAAGTTATTATCTAAAAAATCATCTAGAATATTTTACCCTGCTTCCCAGGAACATGGCTGGTCATATACTGACACTCAGAACCACATCATAACCTCATAATTGCCATAATTGTGGAGGTCACTATATAGGCATTTACTCAAAAAATCTTTTATGCTATGAAAAAAAAAAGAAACTTTCATGACAAAAGAGGGAGAGAATAACAATAGTCAATAAACTTAGTTTCATTATCTTTAAAGTAGTTTCTCAGAGTATAAGGCATGGACAAAATAAATTTCCTCTTACAAAGGAGAAATAAACATATATTATCACAAAACCTTCTTTTCAATGAATGAAGAGAATCCATTAGTTGAATATCCCCTGTTAACCAGGCATGGTGCTAGAATCTGAAGATGCAGAGAGGTGAATTTCCAGCCTGTGTAGGACTTACAGCCTATTGGGATTGGCAATAAATGGAAAGGAAACAAACAGTGTCATTTTGTACAGTGATAATTGTTATGAAGAAAGGAGAATAAAGTAATAAAAAATAATGTAAGAAGTAATAGCAAATAGGGTAAGTGGTCTAGGACGGTCCGTCTGAAAAAGTGAAATGATGAGACAGAGCTATAATAAGTGAATATGGCATAAGAACAATTGAAGCAAAAATAGTAACATGTATAAAGCCTGAGGCAAGGGTATAGTTAATATATTTGAGAAACATCAAAAGGGCATGTGTGGATGGAGTAAAACAATGAGAAAAGAAATGTAAGAAAATTAATTTGATAAAATCTAAAAGGGTCCAGATAAATTTGATCAAAGGTTAACATGGAAGGCCAAGGAGTGACATAACTCGGTCTCCATTTTATTAGAGCACAACTTGCCTATGTATGAGAAGTAGATTATACAGAGGAACAGTATCTGAAGGAAGGAAGGTATGCTATGGTCATAACTCAAGTGGAATATCATGCATGGATAAGAAAAGTGCAGTGGAGGTGAAAAGAACTGTGTGGCTTTGAAATATGTGTTGGAGGAGGATGGAACAGGGACACCGTGGCTTAGGAGCAGGGAGAGACACAGGAGTTCTGTATTTTAGCGTGACCACAAACCAGTTAGGTGACTGGGCCCAAATCTGCTCCTGTCATTTGGTTTCAATTTCCCCATGCTCACTTCACCTGAAACAGTGAAACACCTCTAAAAGAAGATGTATTTTGGTTGTGTTTACAAAATGCTTTAAAATCTGTTTCTTCATGAGTATTATTATAATTATCTGTTTTCTGTTTCAAAACAGAAATCGTCTGGAAAGGGGTAATTACTTTGCAGTCACTGATGAGAACAATAAAGTAGAATCTGTTAAATTTAGAGTGAGTGCTTCAAAGAAGTCACACGGCAGTGGTGGATTTAATGAAAAAACCAAGAGCTTGGATTCAGAATGCCTCTCTTTTAATTATAGTATAGAAAAAATTGTTCTCTGAATTTGGCTGTTTTCTTGTATCAAATATACCTATAAGGGTAGGTGGGCAGCCTTATCTAAATTGTAGTCCTTCAAGGCATTCAAAATTATTACTTATCTCCCAGTACATTGGCTTCATCTTAATGTCTGAGTTTATTATTGCCCCATGTTACATAATTGGGCTATAGAGCTATGCTATCTAATTCCAAATTCTTCTTTCTTTCCTCTCTGTTTTCATTAATATTTTCTCTGATTGTAGCCAAATCCAAAAGTGGTTTATCTACCAACTCAAAAAATCCTATGGATTTCATAGCACACCTGAAACAGTAGTTAGATCTCATTCCTCTCTGTATATCAGAAATAAGGAGTGCTTAAAATATAATAAATATAAAAGTATATTGAGTGAATTAATCCATTCAGCTTCACAGAAGCCCTTATCTATATTTTCACCAGCCCAATGTCTACACCATGATGGTTAAGAGAAAAAAACCATTAGTCCAGATGATATGAAATTGAAGTCTGCATTTATTCTTACTAATGATATGACCTGTAGCACGTCACTTAACCTCTCTATGCCTTGATTTTCTCAGTCATTAAATGGGCAAAATAATATAGTTTTCTTTGTAGATTTTTGTGAGGATTAAATAAATATATGCTATGTATTAGATATTTACTAAATGAACATATGTATATTCTTATAACAATGACAAGCATGTAGTAGGTTGCCTATAAATGTTAAATCTCATTACTGCTATATACCAAGTATTGTGCTTCGCTGGATGTAAATTACCAAACAAAAAAGACAAGGCTCTAAGACACAAGTAGGACAATCACATTTCTCACTTTCTTCAAAGCAATCCTTGTTTATAATTCTTTTTCCAGTGTAGGTATTATAGCATTCCCTTTAACTCTCAGACATCTTCTGGATTAGATGATGTTATATAAACATGTAAAGCATAAGAAGTAGTATTGTATAAACCGTGCAAAGAAAATCTGTAGGCTGAACAAACAAGAAAAAGGCCACTGTGCTATATAATTAAGTTTGAAGGGATGGAGATGAGCCAGCATCCATGGAAGAAATAAGCAGAGCAAATAAGGAAAGAAAGAAGAACTGCAGAGAAGGAACGAAAGAAACTAGCAATAGATCATCAGCATGATGGAAACCAGAGAAGAGAGAGGCTGATGGTAGTAGAGTAGGATACAGAGAAATTTTTTATCCCAGGACCAAATTCGTAGGTATCCAACAAGCCTGACAGTGATTTAGTTGGCAATGGAATAAAATTGCTTTCCAGAGTCACCTAACCTCAGCTGTGTCTACTGAGCTAGTTGAGAGACTATCTCTTTTTCTTTTTCATGAGCTACAGCAAGTAAATGTGATGAGACAGACGACAAGTGAAGAATAACTCAGTAAATTAACTGCAAAGACCCTGGTGTTTCTTTGCAAATACCACCTTATTGTCTGTGTGAGTGTGAGCCTGGAGGTCTCCTGAGGTGGCGTGTGCAAATGAACAACAGTTCAGAAGTGTTGTTCTGCCAGTACTGAGGTACTCACATGTCCTTACTCTGATGTGCAGAGGGGAACAAAGTCAGAAATAAGAAACTCCTTTGGGATAGCATGCTAGCTTCAACAGAGACTCCTCAAGGCACCATGGACCAACAGCAAAGAGCAGAAACTCTTAACTGCAAGTATAAAGATTAATAAGAAAGGTGATATGACAAGAACTCACTATTTAGAGGAAGCCAAAAATGGACTATGGTTAGTCTAGTTCCAGCACTGCCTTTCTACTCGGATACATGAAGTAGAACAATTCTCTTCACTTCTTTGATCCTCATGTTATTAATTTGTTTCTATAATGCTGATAATAATCTTGCAAAGTTAAAGTTCAAGTAACTTACATTATTGTTCATTAGCATAAGATGGAGTCTCAAAATTGTGTTGCAATTACAACATACTTAAGCCAGAATGACTATTATCAAGAAAACAGAAAACAGTGAATGCTGGCAACTCTCCTGAGTTGTTGATGGAGATGTGAACTGCTATAATGACTCTTGAGCTCAGTATGGAGATTCCTCGAAGAACTAAAAATGGAAATTCTATTGATCCAGCTTTACCTCTCCTGTGTATATTCCCAAAAAAATATTCTACTATAGTGACACGTAAGTACCCATACCCAGTGCAATTCATAATAACTAAACTCTGCACACAAACCCAATGCCCACTAAGAGGTAAATAAATAAAGTGTGGTGTGCATATATATAAATAAAATGTAGTATGTTTTATATATATATATATATATATATATATATATATATATATATATATGTCAAAGAATGAAATTGTGTGATTTGCAGGAAAACAGATGGAACTTGAAGCCATCATGCTAAGTGAAATAAGCCAGACTCAAAAGTTAAACATCACATGGCTTCCATTATGTGAGAGTCCTGAAATAGAAATAAAATAAAAATCAACAAAATAATGGACAGGTGATAGGAAACTAGAAAATGACTATACCAATAATCTCGATTTTTTAAAAAACGGAAGATGAGGCACCTTTGCTGAAAATCAGCCAAACTTGAGACATTTACAAGGGGTAAAGAATAATGCATTAGACACAGAAGGATGTGGGACTTTGCAGGGGGAAGGTTAGAGAGGAAAACAAAACTTTAGTCTTCTGAGAAAAAAAAAAAAAAAAACAATCTCTCACATGCTTTCATTCAGTAATTTCAAATGTAGGCCAATCCCAGTGATGTTACATGTGTTCTCCCTGTAAGCTGTCACGACTGGCAGGAAAGCTGGCCCCTTGCAGTAGAAAGTGGGTACGCCTACGGGCTTCCACTGAATTTCAGCATCTGATCCGGTGTGGCAGCTGTAGACACACAAAGTGATTATTAGTTTAGTGGAAACTGTCAGAAATGGTGAGAATCCAAGTGTCTTTGAACTGTGGAAGATTTTTGAGCTTCTAGGAATACATTCATAAAACTTTTATATGAGTATTGTATAAAGTACTTGTGAGGCTGTATTAATCAGATGACTCTGACTTGTCAAGGGAGCTCAAATCACACCAGTGTGACAATGACCTCAACTGTGATGATTAGAAGAGGTTCCGCAAAGGAACAGGACCCAGAATTTATACCACATTCTGAGGAGTTTTTTCATTTAATGCTAAAAGTCAGAGAAACTGAAAAAGAGCAGACGAGAACCCCAGTAAGACATTGTTCTCCCCAAACGGTAACAGCTCGAGGGTGAAAATTACACACTGAGGACTCAGTCTCTTCTGATTGATGAGGGTGCTCTCAGCATGATGCCCAGACATAAAATTTATTGCAGTCTCAGCAGGGTTTTCTAAATCTTCATTCCACATCTGGTATTTTCTACAATGGCAAAATTGGCTGACTCATTAGGCATTTCCCTAGGAGCTGTTGGTAATATGAAAGTCCAGGTCAAATGAAGGTCATCTTCCAAGGTACTGATGCAGCAAATTCCTCTAACAGTTCCCCAAGCAAGCATTAAAAGCCTGTGAAGAAGGCTCATATGCATTCTTCCTGCCTCCAGCACTGACTGCCGAGCTGAGCTCTTCAAATGAGGTTTATAATACCTCGAAAACCACATTCACACACATGAATGTAACAAAAGGCCACATTCACAGTACCCTTCACATCCACCACCGTTTAGTAACCCAAAGAAAGTTTCTATTCAAAGCAATGTTGTCATAGCAACTATGATTTGGGCAGCCCCAGCTGCATCTCAGGATGTCAGCTTTCCCTGGAAGACCTAGGAATACGAAAAAAGTACAAGACAACTTTTTTAAAAATTACCTTGAAATTAATATTACTAATTATATGACCCATTAAATTTTTACTGTAATTGTTTCATTAATTTTAACTTTATTGAATGCCTGTGCTATATCATGTGCCACATGAGGCATGAGGCTAACACCAAAGCAAAGCTGCCACCCACGGTACACTCAGTATACAAAAGACAGTTTTGTAAATATATTTAATAAGATAAATAAGTGCTAATTAGAAGTATGAGTAACATGGAGAAAGAAAAAAAGAAAACAGTAATTAGCTCCATATGGAGAGAGACTCCGGATGGCCCCACTGAGGAGGTGACATGGACATGTGGCTTACAGTATCAGTTAAGTTTCCTAAGCAGGGAACAGAATTTGAGAAAGCAGTATATGTAGAAGGAATAGCATAAGCAGACTTTCATAAATGTGAGAAGTGGTGGAATGTTTAGGATATACTTTTTATCCATAGAAGGGAAGATATATATTAATGGGAAGATGGTTAGAGATCAAATCATAGATGTCTTAAGCAGCACATTACTAAGTTTTAATTCTATATATAAAGGTATGTAATGGGGCAGAGCGTCTGGGGTACAGGTCAGTGGTAGACTGATTGCCTGGCATGTGTGAGTCTCTGGTTCCATCTCTAACACTGAAAACAAAAAACAAATAAAATTGAAGTATTAGAATGTTTGAAATTACCAAATGGTATGGCCAAAGAGCAGATCCTTCTGTCATATCTGACATAACAAAGTTCCGTTTAGAAAGAGCAGGCTAGAGTCAAGGAAATAAGCTAAGAAATAATTGCTGATGTTTAGGAATGAAACACTGAATGGGCACGTTAAATAAATGATAACATATAAATAGCAGCAATAATTTATTTAAATCCTTCAAAAATGTTCTAAATGTGTAAAGTACATGGAAGAACATGTTTCAAGAAGGACCACTAAGTATTGACATGAGTGAAGTCTTGGCACTTGAGCCTTGGGTCATTCATTTCCACTCACTGTCTCCCCTCTATGTGAACATCACTAAAACAGCAAGGATGCCTTTTCGCAGTTCTTAGACAAGGTTCATTGTGCCTTGCCAGGAAGAGGAGGTCATTGATACTTTTATTTACCCAGTTTCCATGTTGCAGAGTCAAATTAAAAGACAAGAGCCTTGGGAAAGTCAGGAGCTCTGTTTCTCTACCCAGATCCAACCCATAAGATGAAGGCTGAAAATAACATCATCCCAGTCATTCAAGTCCCATATTACTTTTAGAGCAGAGTTCCCAAGTCACAAGACAAGCTGATAAGACTAAACAGTCCTTTCCCACCTAAGATTCTGTTCATATGCTATGGTAAGACAAGTGGGTCACTGTGCATGCCTCCAGGTCCTAGGCTCTTTCTCAGAGATTCTACAGGCTATTAAAACAGAGATCTGTCAAGTGGGTCTCAAATAAACCAGTTTTCTTTGGAATGAATCATGGAGGGTATTGAAAAGAAAGGAGGCTCAGGCTATAGCTCAGTCGTAGAGCATTTGTCTAGTATGTATGAGGCCTTCGCTTGATACCCAGCAGAAACAAAACAGAGCTAGGAAGGAAGGGAAGGAAAAAATCAAAGAGGGAGAGAGAGAGACAGAGAAACAAAGACAGTGATAGAGAGAGAAGGAGAGAAAGAGAGAGAGAGAGCTTTTGGCAGTAAGCAAAGAAGAAAATGCTGGTGGCTCTATGAGAACAGCAAACTAAACCACAGTTCACTGGACTTACTAAAGACTAGGAAAAAAAGCCAATCTAAAACAGCACATGTAGGCTCAAAATGCAAAGACCATTCCTAATAACTACCATCTGAAATGAGCCTCAATTTGGATAAGGTATTATGGAATTTATGTCTCCATGGAGTGGTAAAAACAATAAGTAGATACCATAAGTAGATACAATAAGTAGATTAATGTTAGCTAATAGCCAATTGTGATACAAAAAGAAACAAGTATAGCAGTAGACAAATCAGGAAAAGAGACAGTGAAAAGGAACCTATTAAAACCACAGTAAGAAGGAGATTGCGGAGATGAGCAAGACTGTTGTCTGGGAAGAATGGTACATCAGAGGTTTGACACCATAAGTAAAATATACTTCATTAAAATTTCCAAGTCAGTAAAAAAACAAACCACCATCAACAACAATATCCTAAGAGTCTGTATTTACTTTTGCTATAATATATTATCTAAATGCCCTGCCCTCAACAAAAATGAATGAGACCAGCAAAGAATTGGTAAATTGTGATTCATGCAAAAGAAAAAAAGCCAGGCAACATAATCTTCTTGTGAGAGTATTGGACAACTAACATAGGACACAAGGTTTTGGAAGTACCAATTATAAATATGTTTAAAGAGCTGTAGGAAAACATGCTTTTTGGAGAGAGTGAAAGTATTCTAACAATATTTCTTTAAATAAAGAAAATTTTGTCTTTAAAAGCAAGTAATTCTGAAGAATCATCCTACTGGAAAAGAACTGCCATATGGGGAAGTCCCCAAGAAACGGATAGACTGAAAAAGTGAAGTTAACTCAAGCCACACAGGAGAGATTTGGGGAAAAAAGGCCTCCTGCCCTTTTTGCCATCTTTCACACAAAGAACATCCCAGCCTGGCAGCAAAGTTGCTGACATGCACAGAGACAAGTGACCAGAAGTAATATCAGCTCCCGCCCCCTGGGTGAATTGTTCCCTTTCTGTCAAGTGTCCAAGCAGCTAAACAGAAAACTTAAGAACTGTAAAGTCAGGGCTGGGGAGTTAGCTCAGTGGTTCCGGCACCTGTCTTGCAAGCTCAAGGACCTGGGTTCGATTCCCCGGTAACCACATAACAATACTGGGTATGGAGACTCACGCCCAGCAGCAACCAGTACCACATACCAGAGTGCTGGGCATGGTGGCTCACGCCTGTAATCCCAGCACTCGGGAGGCAGAGGCAGGAGGATTGCTCTGATGTGAGTTTGAGGCTGAGCTCAGAGCCAGCCTGAACTACAAAGTGAGACCCTGTCTCAAAAACACCTTTAAAAAAAACCTGCAAAGTCAGGGGCTGCTGTACAGTGGAGGCAGGGAAAGGAATTGAGACAATGACTTAAAAGAAAGATGCGTATGTGTGCACAGGATGCAGAGAGTCTCGTATCAGCACTTAGCTCACAGGAGAGGACACTGAAGCAGAAGTGAGGAGCCTTTGGCTGTACTTGTAGTAGTGACATGACACCTCCATCCCCTCCTCCTTCCCTGAGACAATGGCAGAATAGAGAAGTGCCACTAGGGGTGAAACAAGAGTCAGCTGTACACAGCACTAGGAGTAGCCTTGGGCTCTCACTACCCGAGGCCACCACAGCAACCTACAGTAAAGAGGCCTGGGTGGAACAAAGAGACATCCAAACAGCTATTGGCTGGAGATGTAGCCAGCACTCACAAGATTAGTCACATGTCCAGCAGTTTTGAGACACTACCAGCCTGGGACACTACCACAGAACCATGGGCTCCACATGCATTTGTCTTTGTTGTTAGGTTCTTACCTTTATTTCTGTTTTGTTCTACTCTTCTTTCTTTCCGCAACTATCTCTGTTCAGCTATGGTACTTTCATGCTAATGAAAATCATCTCTTGTCTTTCTGGTTTATTTCAATTTTCTTTTTTAAAAATTATCTTTATTGGTACATTATAAATACACATCATAATCGCATTCAACATTAAGACTTTGTACCAGAATATGACATGACTTGATTCTCATTTTTCCTCTTTCCCCTCTGCCCTGCATCCCACCACCACCTATATACACAATCTTTGTTTTCTTTTTTCTTTATTACTACCACATTCATTGTCCCCTCGTTATTTACACAAGGGAATTAAAAGAGTCATTTCAATTTTCTTTTTATCTTTCATGCTCTCTCCACCCTGTCCTCTTCTCCAGTTTCCTGAAGCTTGCATGATCATCCGTTGTCCACCAGTCTCACCTCTACATTTCTCTTCTTTTATCCATCTGTTTTGCCCCTGTTACTCTTAGATTTCACCTGCAGAGAGTAAAGTCACTTCACAAGGAACAACTCATTGTACACGTGTTCCTGGTAAACAGTGGATTGTGCTATATGCCTATAGATCTCACTCCTATGGTTAAAAGTACCAAATTAATAGTGATGACAGTATGTAGGTTTCAGTAGCTTGAGCTACTGCTATTGCTAGTTGTACTACTTTAGCCAAGATGTCAAACATGTTGGAATCAGTTGTCTTCCCTTGTACGACAACATTGTGATTGTCTGGGCTCACACTCATCACCACAGCCCAGTACTAAAGGTGTGGATGCTGAGACAACAACAACATAGCAATGTCTTATGCTTAATAAATTGTGAATGTAGGATCTTGGGCTAGACACAAAGGCCAAGAAGCACTCTTACCCAGAAGACATCTCTGACTAAAGAACATTTCCTAGGGAACCCTTGATATTAGTGATAAAGCTATCTGCCATAAAAAGTGTATAGACATCAACACAGAAAACCAATTAATATTGAAAAAGACAAGATGTAGAAATAAAATCAACCGGATACTGTCCATGGAGGCTGCACCCTGGCCCTGCTGGCTCTGGCCTGGCTCTGCATGGTGCTGCAGACTCCAGGCCAACCTTCACTGTGAGGACTTCTGGTGGACCCTGAACTGTGTATACAGAACTGCTTGTACCAGAGGACAAGCCCGGCTTCTTCACGATATTTCAGAACAGAAGACTGAGGAAATATTGCTTTGACTATAAGCCTCCAAATTAAAAACAAATGGCAGGACGCCAGGCCATCCTGTGGGCCTGTCACAGGATGGGCCAGAACCAGGTTTCTGAGCAGACATCACAGAAGGAAATCTGCTGTAACACTCAGCTGTCCCAGGCCCGTGGAGGGGTGGAAGCAGGAACAGATATTGTCATCGTGCATCCGTGCGAAGACACCAGTCTGGAGGACCAGAAGTTCCTCTTGCAGAAGGGCATCTCCTCTCAGGAAAGGTGGTTATCCATTCCCCCAGTTACTGCTTACAGTAACTTACCCCACCCTGCTATTTGTCTGAAGGAAATAACGAGTGAGATATAGAGTCTGGTAGATGCCAAGTTTGACCAGCAGATGGCGCCATCGCCCCTCACAAAGCAGGCGATGCAGTCAGTACTTCGAGTTCTCCACCTGCAGAGAGGTTCTGAGTTGACGTTTTACACACAAGATAGTTGCTGCACAATAAATATTTTCGAAATGATAACCAGGCCATGAGCTCTCCAGAACCTGTTCTCATGGTCAATACACTTTTCTAAGGAGTCATTTGTATTTGTCTCGAACACCCAGTGTCTACCATTTGTAGGATGGTTCTTTGTTTCATGAACAATCCAAGAAATGTGTCCAGGTGGTAAAAAAGGTTGGCAACAGTTTCATACCACTTTTTCGAGACTGCACCAACTCAGATGATAAGAAATGGCTCTTCAAGGAATGCGTGCAGAAGAGCGGATAAGTGGGGAGCCCGGAAGACCATGGATTCTGCCCACCGGAGGCCCAGCAGGTGCAGGGACCAGAGCCTTCCACAGATCTGGCCGCTCTGCTTTTACAAGGAAACCATTTTGCCTTTTGTGAACATCTTGTTGAATTTAATTTTTAAAATGTGAATGAATTTAACGAATTTTGTACTGACTTTGAAAACTTTTTAAATGTTCCAAAATACCCTATTATCTGAGGGTAATCATGAGATGTTAACTCTTGATATTTGGAAAATTGGAATCATGTAATAATTTTCTATTAAGATGTTTATTCTACAGCTGTAGCTTTTATTCTCACCAGCAAGCAAGGTAAATACTCCCCTTTGGTAATTACATGGCTCCCCAGGTATGAAGACAGTTACAGTGTATTTTGCACAAACTGATTATTCCTCAAATATTGGACTAGGGTTTTCTCCATGTGACATTGCAGATACTAGAAATATTTCATTCATTCCTTCAGGCTGTTAACATTTATTTAACAGATAAAGAATCTGTCTTTTTAGCTGGGTGTAGTGATGCACGCCTGAACTTTCAATACTCTAGGAATAGAAGCAGGAGGATGGTGAGCTTGTGGTGAGCCTCAAATATAGTGAGATCCTGTCTAAAAAAAAAAAAAGATGCATTTGGCTGTGTGTTCATCAAAGTTTAATGTTCATGTAAGCCTGAGAATGGACTTCTAACAAGATCTAGTAGGAGGGTAGCTGGCCGCTTTTAGTCATTACCAACATAACTTTCAACATGTTCCTGTCATTTTTACTGTATATTAATCTGAGGGAAGAATTTAATTTTTAATTGATTTTATTGGTGATATATATATATATATATATATATAATTCAACATTGAGAGTTTGCACCAGTACATAACACATCTTCATTCACATTTTTCTCACTCCCCTGCCTGCCCGACAACTCCCCACCCCCTATATATATAAGCTTTGTTTCCTTATTTTATTATTAGGTTTATTTTTCTCCTTCTTTACTTTCCCCTATCCCCCTTTTTCCTTTTCCTTTTGAACATCTGAGAAATTTAATTTTTATATGAAATTGATTTTTAAAATTTGTTCATAAAAATGTGGTCATTTGATTCTTTAATGTTGGGTTTTGTACTATAGCAGCTGGCACAGAAATTTCTTTCAATAATTCTGATTTCAGAATGATCTCAAATCAATTTGGATCTTGCCAACTGTATAGTGTTAACATGAGTGATTAAAGAAAAATCAATGAGCACATGAGTTGTAGATCTTTACTTTTGTATCTATCAGGTACGGGAGAATGAAGATACATGTGTAACTGATTAAAAAGCATCACCTCTCTAAAAAAGAAACAAAATACAACCTCAGACATCTAGGCCACACAGGAAAAGTTCAGGAGAAAATGAGATAGAGGAAATCAGAAGTCATCCACTTAAAATTTTCTAAAATGAAAGTAGCAGAAGTAAAAAAGTGGATGAATGAGGCTATAGAGAAAATAATCTCTCAAATAAAAAAGAAATGATATTCAAAATGAAGGACATCTCAATGAATCTAGAGCAGACATAGAAAAATAGAAGAGCTTAGAAAAATGATGAAAATATGATTGCTCAACATAAAAAAGAAACAGAATACATGAAACAGATTCAGAAAGATATCCAAAGAGAGTTAACTTTAAAGTGTACACAATCAATTAAATGTAGGAGGATGGAACTTCTGATCCAGAAGTCAGGATTACAGTTAATGACCATGAAAATAAAGATATCTTAAAAATAACAAATGAATATGAAAAATCAGTCCAATAGGTAAAAGATGATGGAAAGAATATAGAAGTGATTGGAGTCAATAAGAAAGCCAGAGACAAAGTGATATGAAAAAACTGTTCACAGAAATAATGGCAGAAAACTTCCAAAACATGGGAAAAGAACTTGACAGACAAATAGCCATGACGAAGAAAAACTACACCAGGGTATATGTGATCAAAATTAAAGAAATTCACCACAAGAACAGAATAGTAAAATCTGTTAGAGAAAAGAAATAAATCATCTATAAAGAAAAGTTTATCAGAATCACAGCAGACTTCTCAATAAAAAACCTTTAAGTCAGGGAGAGCTCAAAGTGAAGTGTTTCAAGCCCTGCAAAAAACAACCTCCAATCCAGATTGGTGTACCCTGCAAAATTATTCTTCAAAATCAGTGGAGAAGTAGGATACTTCAATGACAACAAACACCTGAAGAAACAGTAGATCACTAATCTGCCTCTTCCATCATGTCCTGAAGGATATTTCAGAAAGAGATAATGAAGACTACGCTGCCAAGAATACCAGTAGAAAAAACCCAATAGGCAGAGTAAGCAATTAAACAGAAGGAAGACAAGGAACCAACAAGAAAAGAATATAACAAGGATAAGTCAATACATATCAGTTATAACCACCAGTATAAGTGGTCTCAATTCACCAATCAAAGAGATAAACTGATAGAATACATCAAGAAACAAGATCTAACAATATGTGCATAAAACAAATATATTTAACTCAGAAAGAAATTCATACACTGAAAGTCAAAGGATGGAAAACAATACAACATGAAGAGAAACCTGGAAAAGAGCAGAGTAGCTATTATATTTGCTGACAATATGAATTTCAAGCCAAGACTGATCAAATGAGACAAAGAAGATCACTACATACTTGTTAAGGGAAAACACTGAGAAGACAAAACAATCATAAATACATATCCATCAAGTACCTGTGTGCAGGACTACATAAAATGAACTTTAAAATTTTATAAGCACTAACATAATTTTAATGTAGGACTTTAATACCTTACTTTCACAACTAGAAAAAAAAGTCAAGAAAAAATATCATAACTAAATTGAACTTGTGAAGAAATGGACTTAATAGATATCCGCAGTGTTTTATCACCACAGCATCATGATAAACATTCTCCTCAACTGATGTCTCTGTCCAAACCACCAATCTTCTTCACAGAAATGGAAGCAAGCCCTAGTGAGGGCTTCTTATCTCTTTACTAGGGTCCACTGACTCCTTAGAGACAAGGGGTTGAGCCACATGGTGGATCTACCTCGCTCTTCAAAAATCCCATGACATCAAGGTGAAACCCTTACCCACACCAGGACTCCCTTAGCCACTGTTGAGCCACTTGATGGCTCTACTTAAGCAGGGTGGAGCCACTTAGGAAACAATAGCTCTTGCATTTACACTAACAGCAAACACTTTGATATTTTGTTTACAATAGTAGAGATGGAAACCTCTTTTTAAAGAAAGAAATCTTTAAAAATACTCAGAATGATTCACAGTCACTTGAGTTAAACTTTACTGGATGTTCTTTGTTCTGCTCAGGCTACCATATATTTGGAGGGGAACGACTTGTTCAAACAACTTTTTAAAATTATTTTTGAGATGGAATCTTACTATGTTGTCAAGGCTGGCCTGGTACTCACTACGTAGCCCAGGTAGCCTCAAACTCACAGTGATCCTGGGCCGGGGATTTAGCTCAGTGGTTCCGGTGCCTGTCTTGCAAGCGCAAGGACCCGCGTTCAATCCTCGGTAACCACATACCATACTGGGTGTGGAGACTCATGCCCAGCAGTAATCAGTACCACATACCACAGTGCCAGGCATGATGGCTCATGCTTGTAATCCCAGCACTTGGGAGGCAGAGGCAGGAGGATTGCTGTGATGTGAGTTTGAGGCTGAGCTCAGGGCCAGCCTGAACTACAAAGCGAGCCCCTGTCTCAAAAAAAAACTCACAGTGATCCTCCTGACTCAGCTACCCAAGTGCTGGGATAATAGACATGTGGCACCTTGCCTGGCTTACATATGTTTTTAAATTACTTGCAATTTGTTATAAGAAACAGAAAGGAGATCTAGCCTAATTCAAAAGAAAAGAGGGAGATAGCTTATATGTTTTCTAAACTCAAAGGCTTAGGTCCTACCCACAAAGATAAGATTGTCTAGTGACCATGAGATCAGTTGAAATTAAACATGACAGATCCCACATGGCTGACCCCAAATGAGGCCAGTCACATCTCAAGATAAATGATGACCCTGATTTTGATAGCACCTTGAAAAAGAAATGGTCATCTAATGAAATGTGTAGATGGGACTTAGAACTCAAAAGAAGTAAAGTTCGGTAGACTGCTATTCAGACAGGAAATGAAGTTACCAAGAGTTCTTTGTCCCAAATGAGTGAGAAAGCTGAATGAAGTATCATAGAAGACAGAAGCATGATGTCAAAAAGGCACAATAACAGCCTTTCTTGCTACTTAATACATACTGGCAGTGATCACAAATGGGAAAAAGAAAGAAAGGGATGTAGACTTAAGGTTGACCTGTGTGCCTGTTACTGGATGGGAAAAACACAGAGGCCATGCACTCTCTCCCAGCTCCACATGAGGAGAAACTGGAAAGAGTTCTCAGTGTCACCTGGTCTCCGGCATAGAAGAGAGAAGAAAAAAATATTGTGCCAAAAGCTCTTTATCTGTTTTCATGGTGTTGGCACCAAGTCCCACTGAGACAATCTCTCAGGACACAACATGATCTTAAAGTCCAACCAAGAGCTTTATTACTCAGCTGAGGGCCATCCCTCCATACTGGGGAAAGCATCCACTTAGACTAATACACAGTATTTAAAGACAAAACTCACTACCCTACCGCACATGTTACTAAGAGGTTTCTATGCAGAAATGATTAGGTGTTTCTATTGTTAAAGTGCAGAAGTTAGTTGTTACAGAAGTCAATAGCAATTATTAGATCACGGGTTACTACAGAATAGTATGTTTTAAAAACATACAATCTGCGACTGTGCACATCAGTTGGCAGGACAGTTCCCAAGGAGACAAGTACCAGCTTCACAGGGAGGTTACAGGATACAAAGTGGAGGTTTTTAACAAAATGGCTGTTTTTATGTCAAGCTGGGTCTCATAGTGGTTGGCCAAGCCAAATACATTATAGATTTTGGGGCACAGGATTTTCCTTCTGGAGGTGGTTTCTGTTTTGTTTTTGGTTTTTTCTGTTGTGAGCAAAGAACAGGTCAAGACAAGCACAAGTTGTAGTAAACTTTTATTAAAGTTAGAAAAAGAAACAGGCTCTGCAGAGAGTTTGGGCCAAGTAGGAAAAGCAGTACAACTAAATGTGAGGATGAGCCAACATCTCAGAGCAGACACAAACTCAGTGTAGACTGTCCTTTCAGATCATGCACTCAAGGTGATATCAGGCTGTCATACTGAAGCCTTGCTTGAGTTGTGAGAAGTTCACGTGCAGAGCTTTAGAGGCAAGGAACAAAATCTTGCACAGAGGAAGCCCTGAAATGAGCTCATGAAGTTCTGCACATTGCTGCTGTAGAGACACTCTAAACATCTTCAAAGCCTTTCTAGGCCAGAATTCCTTAAATTTCTCACTCAGCTGAATCAAGTTATTGAATCTTCTTTTCCTTCTTTATGATTCTCAACTCCAGTGAGATTTCATTTTGTTAGCTCTTAGACCCATACTTCAGATACTTGGACACTCTTTTAGAATATGTCATGGGAGAGAAGCATAGGGGAGTGTCACAGTAGAAAATCACCCAAGTTTTATTCTGATCTGTCCTTTTTTTTAGAGTTCCATTGTTTTAGGTCCTAGCATCAAGTTTTCAAGTTCAATCTGGAAAATATTTCTGAGATCATATTTTCAACTGTTATCAGTCATTAATTCCTAAGAGTGAATTGGTAATCTGAAAGCAAGAGATCTATGTACTAAGGGAAGAATAATTCTAATGGAAGAAGGGAGACTATGTTTGAAGAATAGACCATTACTCTAGGGGCATGATTAAAAAGAAGCAAGAGAATCTGGACAGTAGGAAACATCAGGAAGTACATAACCAACACTTGTGTTTATTTTACATTTTTAGGATGGTCTGTTCAACATTATTACAATTGGAATCCATCATTGTGTGAATCTTGGAAGGTACAAAGCCTTGGTTAATTGAGTGTTCCTACCCAGAACTTTAAAAATGGAAAGATAATAAAGAATCAGGAAATTATTTAGAACTCATCCCATCAGTGATACCAAAAATAGCATTTAGTGTTCATGGCATCCTAAAATGAATTTTTTCATTGATTCTTTGAGCTATCCAATATCATCTATAGATTTTCTTAACACTTTGACTAGAAAGTCTCCTTTGTTAGCAACTTAGAAGACTGATCAGAGCAGACAGGGATTAAGTTCAGTGGTTCCAGCACGTTCCTGGCTAGTGCAAGGTCTGAGTTTGAACCCCAGGATGTGATGACTCATGACTGTATGCCCAGCACTGGGGAGGCAGAGGCAAGAGGATTGCTGTGAGTTCAAGGTTAGACTGGTCTACACAGTCAGCTCAAGGCCAGCCTAAACTACAAAGTGAGACCCTGTCTCAAAACATGAAGGAGGAGGAGAGCAGGAGGAGGAGTGAAGGAGGAGGGGGAGGGAAGGGAGGAAGAGGGTGGGGAAGGACAATATTTTGGTTTACTGCTGAGTCTGGAAATAGATTGTCCCACTTAGGTGGGGCAGGTACGGGAAAGGGCAAGTTGGATAATGCGTAGGAAGCAGCCCAGACTTGGTTCAGATTATAGAACAGTATGCTTAGGATATAGATAACAATATTGCATCTTCCCCCCCCCCCCCCGCTCAGTACTGGGGATTGAACCCAGGACCTGATGCTTGTTAGGAAAGAATTCTGTCACTGAACTATATCCCCAACTTTACTTCATTTTGAAATAGTGTTTCACTAAGTTACCCCGGCTGGCCTTGAACTTCTGATTCTCTTGCCTCAGCTTCTGGAATAGCCGCGTTGATAGCATATGCCACTCCTATCATTGGGGAATTTTAAATGTTACAGGTCACAGTGAATCTTAAATGTTTAAGGCCCTAGTGTGTCTGCAGCAGCTTCAAGTGACAGTAACTTTTGTACAATATCAAAACTAAGGAGGAAGAAGAACAGAACTGCTCAAGGCTGAACAGCTTTCCCCAAAATCTCACAGAAAATGTCTTTTTTAAGAATAATAAAGGAGAAATGAGAGGAAACTATAAGATAGACTTTTAGGGCGGTAAGAAGATTGTGGGGAAGGGAGAAAAAAGATAACAGGGATGAAAATAATCAAAATATGTCATAAGTATGCATCATTATACACAAATAAGTCTCATGAGTCTATATTACTAATTTGTACTAATTAAAGTCCTTTTTTTCCAATAGAATTTATTTTAGAGCAGTTTTAGGTTCACAGCAAAACTGAGCACAGATTATAGGTTCTACGTATTCCCTTCCACATGCATGAACAACCTCTTCGATTATCATTTTCCCATAGTTAGTGAGTCTTCATTAACACTCCTTATCTCCTAAAATCCATGCTTTTCATTAAGGTTCATTCTTGATGTTTTAGAGGCTGTGCATTTTGACAAATTTATCATGACATATATCTACAGTTATGGTATTTTGCAAAATAGTATTCTTTCTCTTAACTTGGGGTGTGTGTGTGTGTGTGTGTGTGTGTGTGTGTGTGTGTGTGTGATACTAGAGGTTGAACCCAGGGCACCAACACTGAGCTACAATCGCAGCCCTTTTGATTTTTATTTTGAGACAAATTCTAAGTTGCACAGTCTGGACTTGAACTTGCAATCTCTCTAAGTCTTCCAGAGTTGAGGGGTTATAGGTGGGCACCACTATGTCTGCCTCTTACACACTAGTTTTAATGACTTAAAAATCCTTTCTGCTCTGCCTATTTATCTCTCCTTTCCCTCCTAACTACTAGAAATCATATTCTTTTCCTTGACTCAATACTTCAGAGTTTTTCAGAACATAACAGAATCATTAAAGTAAGTAGTCTTTCAAATTAACTTCTTTGACATGGTAATATGTGTTTGTTTCTTCTATGTCTTTTTATGACATTTCCCTTTTAAGTGCTGAATACCCCGGCTTACTTAGCTATCTACTTACTAACGTAATTTTTGTAACTTCCAGATTCTACCATTATGAATGAAGCTGCTGGAAATATCC
The DNA here is from genome assembly GCA_004026965.1 of Petromus typicus. Lineage (NCBI taxonomy): Eukaryota > Metazoa > Chordata > Mammalia > Rodentia > Petromuridae > Petromus > Petromus typicus. The sequence goes on along the minus strand of PVIR01002491.1, from coordinate 36,343 downwards.
TGGCACAGGTTTTGCTTGTAAATAAATTATCAAGTCATGAGTAAAGACCTGGGAGCATGACAGCTGAATCATACCCTGTAAGTGCATGGTTTTGTAAGAAACTAACAAACTTTTTCCAAATCAGTATATCATATTGCATTTCCTCCTTCGATGAATACAGATTGTCTTTACTCCACATTATCAGCCGAACATGCTGGTGCTATTTTCAATTTGGTTACTCAAATAAGGTTTTGCTATGTAGTTCAGGCAGGCCTCGAACTCACTATGTAGTCCCACCTGGCCTTGATCTCAGGGTGATCCTCCTGCCTTGACCTCCCTAGTGATGCAATTATAGATGTGCACCGTCACTCTTGGCAGGAACTTCTATATTTCAATTATGTCAGCATTTGCAGAGAGCAGGCATTAAACATTGAAACACTTAATGTGCAAAGGCAAAGGAAAGATTATCACATAGTGAATTAAGAGGAGGTAGAGCTTTACTTCTTCAATCTTGCGCTAACAAACATTTGGCTTCACCTTAGATTTGAGTACTTGCCTCCTGAAAGCCTTGTTCCTAACCTCAGAATTTCTTTCCTTGTTTTTCTTGTGTTCAGAGAAACAGTTGGTTACAAAACATTTAAGGCTACAGCAAGGACACGTTCCATTTGCATTCCTGCTGCCTGGAATTCTCAGCATTCCTGCAGCCTTCTGCACAACTGAGTTAACCCAGAAATGCCCTAGAAGTTCCCTAGTCTCTCTGTCAGACTAATCACAGGCACTCTTTCCTGGCCAGGAGCGAATGAATTCTGGATGATCTCTGGTTTGCCAGGACAAGAGTGTTATTTACTGTTAGTGAAAGATCCTTCACATTCTTCCTCACTGGCAAGTTTCAAAGTGATGCGTTTCTTTTTTTTTCTTTTTTCTTTTTTTTTTTTAACTATGCCCTAATTCTTTAGAGATAGAGCTGATAGGAGTAGAAGTCACAGTTTTAAGTACACAGAACTTGAGAATCACAGCCCTTTTCTTGTATCACTTCAAAAATTTCATGGTGCTTCCTTCTGGATTCCAGAGTTGCAGGCAGATCCCCATGCCATTCGATGGACTTTCCCATATATGTAATGTATTGTTTCTTTCTGGCTGTTTTCAAGATTTTATTTCTTATTTCTACAACACAAATATGCTGTGATTTGGTTGTTTCTAGTGGAACGTCCTATGATGCCAATTTGCTGTTTTACCTATTTAGCCATAGTCTCCTTATCTAGTCTGCCTTCCTCTTCCTTTTTGAGTACTTCTGTTGCTGCCTCTGTCATTATTTCCAGGGTGTATTTATCTTCAGAGAGAGAGAAAAATCTTTGATTACTGGTTCAAACTAGAAGCTTAGTTTGTATTTGAATCATCACTTTTATATGTAGAAAATCGATTGTAAGGGGCTAGAGAGAAATTGTGAAAAATAAACAGGAGGCTATTATAGGTGTCCACATAAAGTGGGGCGGAAGCAATGGAGACAGACACAATGATATTTCAGAGATAAAACAAACAAGACTCATTGATGTATTGCTGCTGGGAATTTCTGACTTGAGCCATTCGATGAACAGCAGTGCCTCTCAACTATAAAAAGCATCTCCTCACTTGCACATTTGGAACAAACCCAGCATGAAAATACACACTCTTCCTGAAAGACACAGCTGATTTTCCACTCCTTTATCTGAAGCAGGGTTACACACTCAGAACAAAGTTCATCCCCTCCTGGCCACCACTACTAGTCTCTCAGATTCACAGAGACCAAGCAAAGGCCCTCCCTCCCAGATGCACGTAAATGAAAATTGTTAATTGATGGGTCCTCCGAGTACACTTGGCTTTCATTAATTTTCCTATTAACAACTGGCCAGAGGGATCTGCTCCTGCCAGCTGCACTGATTCCACGATGGCCTCAGGAACAGCACTGTTTACCTTCCAGTTGAGTGATCTTGGGTAAAATTATATAATTTTATAAATAGGTCACATCTTTTCTCTGATATGAGAAAATGAAGTTGTAAATGAGTTGTAGCATGTACAGTTGATATTGTGAAGTAGAAAATATTTAAAAGGAAAGAGACAGTGTGTAAGGGTGAATAATGAGGGGAAAACAAATGTGGTAATAAAGAAAAAAGAAAACAAAGATTGTGTATATAGGAGGTGGGGGGAAAAGGGTGGGGGGAAAAGGGAAAAACTGAGAATCAAGTCATGTCATATTCTGGCACAAACTCTTAATGTTGAACGCGATTATGATGTATATTCATAATGTACCAATAAAGATAATTTTTTTAAAAATGGAAAAAACTACATAATCTTAACATGAGCCTTTGTTTTGTCACATGTGAAATGAGAGCACAATCTAACAGAATTGACATACATTTAATCAGAATTCAGATGCTCTGTAATGTGTAAAATATCACGTATTTCTGTTACTGTCGTTACTCTCCCTGATACTGCTGCTTCTGCTCCAGTACAGCGTTATGGACACTTCAGTGGAGGGGTTCGTCTTACCCCTTGCCTATCCTATCCCACGTCTGTACTCTATGATCAAGGTTCAAAGAGGCTCAAACTCGCGGATGACAAACAAATATTGCTACAATGTACTAAAAGGAATTTCTCTGTCACTCCATCTATAAAGAGATACCCACATAACAAGGAGACCACTCAAATATTTCCACAGAGAAAAAGGATCACCAGATATGTTCCCAACTCCCCTTGCCCATAGGACAGGTGTGAGTCTGGTCTCATGTTTGTACCTCCCTCTGACAATTTTTCTTGACACTCCGAAAATTTCTGCTACCTCTGAGAATGATCTATTTTTAGGATGATCCCCCACTCCACTTTTTAGGGCTTCCGCTGGAATTGCTTCCCCAGCACAAAATTTCAGGCTTCACAATGGACAGACCCATACTTTACACGCACTCTAACCTAGGAAGGTCTATTTGAAATGAAGTCTCCCAGGAGTCACAAAGACAGTCAAAATCACCAAGTTCAGTCTTTGAATATTCTAACAAATATTTTAATGGACAGAATCTGCTGTCTCCAGCACGAAGGGCTACCTAATGCTCCCTCAGTGCAGCTGTGTAGGGTTCTGAAGAACTGATTTGCCCAAGGGTTTCTGGCTCCAGAAGTTGTAGATACTCACGGAAGGAACGACCCATCCACTCACTTTTCCAAAGTACTCTGTTGCCAAAGAGACTCAGTACACGATTTAGATTCTTAATCTCACCCTATCTCCAATTCACCATGGTGTCTTGATTCTTAGTCCTTAGTTTCGTTATGGGTTATCTTCATCAAACTGAACGTGCCTAGATCATGAAGGCAACAGAAATCTAATTAAGGAGTTTTTTCTTGGATTCAACTTTGTGAGAATGATCCATTTCTAGAAATTTTCAAATCTTCCAAGAGTGGGGCGTGATATAATTTAACTGTTGAAATTTGTGGTGTAGAATATCAGGGGACTTTCTCAATCCCAGGTCCCAAAGTACAGCAAAGAGACTACAGAAAGAATGAGATCACATAATTTCCACATAAATAAATAAATGAAGAAATAGCCAGATAATTTTGATTCCAATCTTTGTCTCTCACCCATCAATGACCCTTTGACAACAGAGCTAGTAATCATTCCTTTACACACTGGAAGTCTTTGAGTGAATTCCTCCTGTGCTTCTTGGGGATATCTCCAGGCTCCAGTTTTTACTTCTTGAGAGAGAGAAGTTTGAAGTTATCATCCAAGATGGATCTTCTGTTGCGCCGTAGCTTTCTTTGTCGATGCTGGTACCAGACCACACCACCAAGAACCAGAACAGCAAGCAGAAGGATGATGCCCACGGCAATTAAGACAGAAGTTAGTATCTCAGCATACTTTAGGGGCATCTGCATGCCCAGCATCTTCACGCTGCCATCCCCAACCTCTCTTTGGATTGTCGCTGAAATGGAAGGGAGAGGAAAATGGGTATGCAAGGGAGGGTACTCAGGAGTGTCATCCTTTGCACTAATGTGGAGAAACCAGTCCTTCCAAACAGGGTGAGTTCACTTTCTATCACTTACTCTTCTCATCACAATTCACTTTCCATTTTAGCTTCTCATGTGAAAACTTCCTGGGATTTATTAGATCACCCATTTTGAGTGTTTTTCCCACAGTGTAGAACCCTTTTAACACGTGAAAAATTATGAGTAATGTGTATATACACACTAAATCTATCTGTATGCATATAAATATATACATAAAATGTGTATATACAGAGGAATGTGCATGTAGATACACAGGTGCACACATATGTAAAATTGTGCTGTATGTAAAATAATGACTGCTTAGGTTGAAAGAGATGAATTCAGAGCCCCATCCACTGAAGATTATTTTAGCTTTCCCTAATTCCTCCAAGATATACCCTAGTCCTGGTTAAGAGTCCATAAGATACTTAAGCAGATCATTAAGGCTCCTCCAAACACAGCCCCAAATCCCCAGAGTAAGTGGATATTCTCTAATGATTCTTCAGTAGTATGCATCTTTTGAAACTTCCTAGTCCAGTTACAAATGGGACTGAGAATGAAAGCACAGTTTGAACTTAGGTTACAAAGAACAAGAATCTTCATTTTCTCAAATGGTTAATTCCGAACATTCAACTGTTTGTTATTCTACAGACAATGGGGAAAAAGTAACTTTTGAAAACCATCTGGCCTTTGTTGCCATTTTCTCTGTGGGAATATATGACTATACTACAACCTTTTCATTCCTAACCCAGCAGGTCTTAGAGTTTTCTTCTTCTCCCTCCCACAGTAGGTAAAAGACTAAGATACCAGCCTCTAAGTGGGGATGATGCTGTTTTTCCAGATTCCAGAGTCTGGGAGTAGAAATCAGAGATAGTACATGTGATGAGCAAAGCCAAGCTTGATGGCCAGGCTTCTGAAGTCTTGCAAAAATCACAGGACACTAGTGTCACTGCACCTAGCTTTATTCACATGAGTCCAATTTGCTAGAGGGACTACATACACACCACACACGCACGCATGCACGCACACACACACACACACACACACACACATTTTACATGTAACTTCCCAGTCTGTACCTACCTCTTCCACTCTCTCTGGTGATGGCAGTGACAGTGGATAAATGTTCTGCTGGAAAAAGATGAAATGTTATTCCAGTTATTTTTCCTATCACTCTGTAGGTTCCCTGCAGGAAATCAGCTTTGGTTGAGGGAATTTCTTTTTGGTATGTAGAAGGAAAATGAAGGTTACATCACCTACTTAGCATCAAATTTCATACTAGAATGCTCATCTGATTTTGATTAGGGACACGGAATGTGGACAAAAGCATAAGTTCATGAGGTCCAGGTGGAAGTGACCTCTCTACTGTGACATACACGTTTCTAGGCACCTCCTCTATAAGCACTACTGCTTTTTCCCCACTGTTTCCCACCCTCCTTCAAGAAGCCACTGTTCCTTATCAAATCTACTCTACACACCCAACCTCTTAGAATACTTCTTTCTCCCTTGTTTTGATGATACTGAGCCCTTCTCTCACAATGCCATACACTCTCACAATACCTTGTTCTTTGCTTTTTAGTAAAGCTCTATCTCTAGTGCAGCTCACATTGTTTGGCTAGAAAGGTCCAACACATTTCTTGCAACTGTGACCAAGTAGTTTCCTTCATTCTTTCTCTTTATTCAGTGGTTAGTACCTATCTCAGTCTTCCTCAGTTCCCACCGTGAGCAATGACCCATTCAACACTCAAAGTTCATACTGTCTGGACCATTTAACTCTAATGTCTTGCAGTTTCACTCCAATTCTACCAATCACTCCTATGATCACATCAGACTCTTCATCTAGCATTGTTCTACCTCACAAACCTAACAATAACTTTCCACCTCTTCTATGCTATTACTCTATTATTTACTATTCTTTCCTCATTGAATCTCTAGGTACTGAACCCTTCCACTCTTCCTAAAATGACCAGCTTCATTTGTCTTCTTACCCTTTCTTGGAGAGGTCAGACTCTGTGATCTGTCACATCAATTACTAACATACCAAGAATATTGCAGTCATTTACTGAAACCAGAGTAACTGTATTTTCCCTATGTTTTGTCTGTTGTGCTGAATGCTGCCGGAGAAAATCATGCAACCAGAAAGATTAGGTCCAATTTCACTAAATCTTCAGTGCTCCCTGGCAATAATTACCTTATTTTGCATTCACTAGAGTGGCTATTTTAAACCTTTTTCCACTTTTCTCAAGTCCTTTACTCTTCTTCCCTCTCAGCAGATAATACTACGTGTTCCATCACAGAAGGAACAGAGATCATGAAGCAAAACTTCTCTGTCTGTCAGAATGCTCCCCCAAGCCTACACACTGATCTTTAGTTTTTCTGTCTTCTGACTTATTAGAGTAGAAGGATGACTCTCCTCCAATCTTGCACTAATCTTTAATTTGCACTCTGACTCTCTTTCCCTCTTGCCTCATGAGGAACTTTGTTCTAATAACTGTTCTTTTTTCCCTTTCAGTCTTGAACTCTTCTTTCTGATTGTCCTATTTAAACCAAGGGGTTTAGAGCCATATAAAATTAAACCACAGAGGACATCCTTATAAGTGAAATAAATAGGTCACAGATGTGTAAATATCGTATCTTTTCTCTGGTATGAGAAAACAAAGCTATAAATGAGTTCTAGAATGTATGTTATATATTGTGAAATAGAAAACACTCAAAGCGTAATGGAGTGAAGGGGGGAAAATAATGAGATTATAACAAAAAGAATGGAAACAAAGTTTATG